>VWZL01002497.1:0-64430 GCA_013396915.1 Stercorarius parasiticus
TTGTGTGTGTATGTTTGGACTCGGTGATCTCCAACCATGAAGATTCTATGATTCTATGATATACCAGCTTGTTTTGGGTTAAAAAAAAAAGAAAAGAAAAAAAGAAAAAAAAAGACACTTAAGTTTCACTAGGAGCATAGCCAAAAGCAATGTATTTTTCATGCTTCACTACAAAGAACATTCTTATATTCTCCTCTAATTCTATGGAAGAATGCATTTCAACCCATTTTGCAGAGCTGGAGAGCAGATCTGAAACAGCAAATGGCTTTATATAAACCCCTGCCATGCATACAGGTATACTTGGATCATCCTGACCCAGATTATGTTAGGAATCCGTTTCTGTTTCTTGTCAATGCAGCTTCAAGTCAAAACTTTACAGCTGGTGGAAGGTCTACAAATCCATTACCTTTAAAAAAAAATGTGCCTACACCAAAGAGTGAAAACAACATAGAACTGTGAAAAATTTTGGTCCCACTTCTCTGATCAAATATTTATGAAAAGGATATTATGCAACTATTTATGGTCCAGCACATTGTTTGTGTGCCTATACCTTCATACTCTGTAAGGCTTCCGCTAGCTGGCATCAACCACATCTACATATTCAAATATTTGCTCTTAATAAATGTGTTAAGTATGGTTTGCAGGGGGCTTATTTTTTACAAATGGTCTAAAATAGTGAATGGACTACTGAACAAGCTTGCGGTCAGAACTTTTTGACCTACAGTATGCTTACAAATTAACCAGCAGGAAGGTGGGCAGGAAGGCTAAGGGGATTAATTGATTACAGTGTCACAGTGAGTGGGTTAGCTCACACTGCTGCAGGTTTAGTCTGTCATTGTAAATGGGGAAGGTGATAGAAACAAACAAACAAAGATCAAAGCTGATCTGTTATAAAATTCTACCTTGATACTAAATTTTTTTTAAAAAAAGGATGGCCTTAAGCAAAATTTTATTTTTTTCTCCCCATCTAATCTTCCTACTGAGGATAGAAAATTCTTCTCTTTGTGGTTCAAGATGAGGTTATTCTCTCTGTCTAGGGCACAACAGAGGTCAGATGATCTCACAAGTCCCAAAATAATAACAAAAACTGCTACCAGGCACCCACATGATTTCACAGTTAATCCTTACCCTCTATTGAAATTATGTTGTGTATAAATAAAGAAATCCAGATTTTATAAGGGTTTTTCACCATATTATAATCTCATTATAAACACACTAGTCAATAATACATTTTGAAGTGAAAAGCTGAAAAAACCCTACCCATTTTTAACATTTCTTTTTTTTCTGAGCATGTTTTAGTGGCCACAGAGCTTAAAGGATGGAGACAGAGCAAAAGGAAAACAAAAAACTACTGAAGTCAATGAGAAGACAGCTAGAAATCATGTGAAGGCCCATCTCCAGTTCACATCCCTCTGTTACCAAGCGTCATTTGTTGCAGGTGTAGCACATAGAAGATGAGGTGTGATCACTGCCACAGTGATCATACATACATGTAATCAGTGTAGGTAGTGTAGAGTTGAGCGAGGACTCATCAGAAATTTGATATTTGGTTAGTATATACATTTTTCTTAGCATTAGTTAATTATCCAGAGACCAGATTCCTGCTCTACACTCTCATTTAAACTTCACACTGACCTTAGTTGCCCAGATTAATCGAATAAATCTAGTGTCAGGGAGACAGTCAAACTCACTCTTTACTACAATTCTTAGCACACATCCATGTTATAATTCTATAATATAAAGGGAAAATTATGCATTAATATTATAACTGTATTATAATGGCATCAGAATTGTGTAATTAATAATTAATAGCTTGTTATCGATTTAGTAAAGGGCACACTTTCACCTATTAATTGAATGTGATGCGTTTATTTGCAGATAAAAAGTTGTAAATCTCCTTGCCAAATCCCAGAAGCTGGCACATACTCTAATTCCCATTCTTTTCAAACATTAAATACTCTTATGTACCCCTTTCTCTAATGACAGAAAAGAGATCCTATCTACATCTGTTTTTCTTACTACCAATATCTTGCTAAATTAAATTGTTGAAAATATAAGCACATTTATTTGACAGTTTTTCTTAGGAATTGTCTTGCTAATAGAGCTTCTACAATGTTGTACTTTCTTCACAGGCACATAAAGAAAACCTCCTACAAATTAGGATCATTGTACTAGCAATGGATTCCATACTACAAGATCATGAATGTTCCAAAACATAACTTTCTAAAATACAAAGCATCATTTAAATCACACAATTTCTGCTAAAGGACTCCTTACATCAGTTTCTGTTACAAATCACTCGGGTTTTTTAGACAAACATATCCCCAAATTGGATTTAACTGAGCTGTTTTGCTAACTACCTTTATCATGTCCCCTTCCATCCACATGAAGCCACAAATGAAAAGTAGTTAAAGGCAAATTCATGTAAATCAAGGAAATATATCTGCTCAATTGCATCATTTCATGCAAGAATTAACAACTTTTCACACTAGCTGCAGTCCCCAGTGTGATTTCTGTAACACAGGCTCACTTCAGTTGCCTAAACGTACGAACCTAGTGCTACTTGAGACACGCTGACGTTCCTGATACTGTGCACAGAGCCAGCAAATGCAATCTAGAATCTACAAAAGACCTTTGGCTACCTAGAACAGCATATATAGCTTTGATTTCTTATTATTTATTGTTCTTTGTTGCTCTTATCTACAGAAATAAATGTACATAAGTACAGATACTCTTAATCTACTTTGGATAATAAATGCTGATTTTTCTTATAAAAATTTATTAGCTACTGAATCTTTCTTGTAAGCAAAAAATATTAAAAAACTAGAAATCTATTCTGCTTTATTCAGGTCAAATGAGTACTACAGGAAGGCTGGGTTAGCACAAAAGATCCTTTCCGGACCAGGAAAGTATTTTTAATCAAATGACCCAACGTAAATTATTCACTCCATTAGATTTGTCTATTTGTAGGCAGAAGCATCCAAGTTATTATGATTTACAAGATAAAGAGAACGAAAAAAAAAACCTGTCATGTTGCTTACATCTTTGGAGTTACGTATTCTGTTTTGTTTTTTCTCCTCAAGAATCAGACTCAAAGAGCAGACTCTAAGCCTCTCCTGGATTTAGAGCAACAGCTCAAATTTATAATTAAATTACTGCAGTTTAAGAATCTGCTGCACTTTAATTCAGCTGTGATAACTGCTGTTGTGTATACTGTTATGCCCAGACTTCTGGCAGTTGGGAAAGTTAGCAGAAGTGTTGTTGCTTTTACATTTGCCCAAACTCAGCAAGTACACACAGGCAATCACTGCAGTCAATAGCCATATGGTAAACTGCTATAGTACCAAAATTTAGCAAGTAGCCAGAGCTTTAATGCAACCAGACTTCATGGATTGTTAAGAAGGCAGAGGTAAACATACACAGTTTTGATCATCTCTGTAAGACTGAAAGACAGAAAAATCTAATTGAGAATATCCTTTGTCTACAAGGTCAAACTACTTAGATGAAAGATGAAGTATAGTATAAAGACACACAGTGCCAGTAAAAGCAGTAAGGCATAAAAACCACTTAAAACAGTAATAAGGAGCAAAGAAAGCAGTGTAGTATTTTCATTGCAATTCCTTTGTGGAATATTTATGGCACAATGACCCTACTCAATATAAAAAATGCACATGACAAGGAAAAATCTTTTCTTGTGTTTCAAATGTGCTAAGAAAACAGTAACAGGCTGTTTTTACTAAACCAGGGCATTCTATCCAGCTTTATATTTCTGTGGACAATATGAAAATACATTCAATCCCTTGCCTATGTGTAGAACATACATAGATTCCCTTAAAACTTTGGGTGTTTCCTTCACAAAGTGAATAAAACTACGACAATACGTGAAAAGAAGGCAAAGGGGTGGGGACAGGGGAAGAATATTTGACCTTGTTTAGTCAAATAACGTAATACAAAATCAGCCTGCTCGGAAAAATTCTGATCATTTTACAGGATTCAAGTGAGAATCTTTGGTGAAGATTTGTAAATATGTGACAAAAAAATTTTCCCTGAACTTCTAATAGGATGGAAGTGCTACTTGAAAATAGAAAAAGACCAAAAGCAAGACAAGGGAAAAAAATAGACACTCCACCAAGTATGAGTATCCTCTGACTCTTTGCATCTTTGCAGAAAGCATTTGAAAATAAGTAGGTGGCTGGTCTGCATCACAATCTGGAAGATGGCCTACTGTGACAAAAAGCAAAGAGCAAGCTCTTTCAGCCATAGAATATTCACTATAGCTAGTAAGTAATACTGTCTGTTGTTGGAGTTGAAAACAGACCTGGAGTTTACAACAGATTGTGAGTATCTCATTACCTTTCAGTGGTACTAGAAAAAAAACAACCAAACAGACAAACAAAAAAAACAGAAACGCCTTCGAAAACCGTAGTTCTGTTTGATGAAAATTTCTATATCTTGTAGCTTTACATAACTAAATTGTAATTACATACCCAGATAGGATTTGCAAGTCTTCAGATTCACAACACACAACTAATACACTTAATGCATACCTAGCATTGGATAACCATGCCCTGTGAAATACCTTAAATAGGAAAACCAATGCTAATAACTCCCCTTTAGGGACATAGTTCTCTCTTACTGACCCTAACACCCTGCCTTACTTTAGTTAACTTTCAAAACAGAGCACCTGTGCACTGGATTTCTCCAAGAATTTACAGGAATTTCCAAGAATTACAACTTATCATTGTGAGAGCAATTGCTTCCCATAGAAAATATAATGGCTAGTGACAGAAGTTGATGTTTCAATACAAAGCAGAACACGTATTATGAACGGCGGGGGGTGGGAAGACAAGACTGCTGTAGCAGGTTGGACATTGACTCAATAGACAGGACAAAACATGACTAGCTGGTTTATTTATGTGGGTGGGTCAAGTATTCTCCTAGCAGAGAAATAGTTCTGCCACCTAGTAGGCCTGGGATTCTATGATTCTATGGGTTCTCTGGGATTCATCTGTTTGCCTTAGTTATATTACTTGAACTTATATAATTTCCTTCTCTATAAAACCTACTAAGCAGAGAGAAGAGCAACTGAAAATCTCAGCTTTACCCACAGAATTTCTCCTCTGCTGTATCTGGGAAAGCATTGAGAAGCCTTCTGAATGGCTGACATCAGGCTCCCAAACTTTAATTCACAGGTGTTGACAGAAGAAAAAGTAGAATATGTATTTAGATTCAAAAATAAAAGTGTATTTCAAGGAACACCAACAAGTGACAAAGTTTTTTATGAGGAAAGCCTTGCCAAATTAAAATAAATATAGAGAATAAGAAGGTTTTGAGAAACTATAAAATAAGGTAAGTCTGAATGTCACAGGAACACAAACACCTTCTTTTACTATTACTAACAATAAAAATATAAAATAAATAGGCATTATGAATAGCATAACTATTGTTGATATACATACATTAAATAATTTTTTCTGCCAATACCATGATATATGCATAATTGTTTTATAACTGAGCTGACTCAGTGACCTCCACTTCCTGAGTCATCTCCCAATGTTTTCCAGTTATTTTATTTTCTGTTAGCATAACTATGTCAATCTATATGACTAAACCCAAATTCAATGTATGTTCTTGGTAATGACAATATTTGTTAGATTGCTATTCATTTTATTATTTTGTCTCTTAAGGTTTTCTTTCATGACTTCTTATAATACCTTATTCTACATATAATACAGTTATTTCTATTAAATATTAAAAAAAAAATCCATAAGAGCTCTGTATTTGCTTTGGTCTTAGATTTTGAGGAGGGGAAACAAATCAAAGTAATCCAAACTGTTATCCCTTCTCCTTGTGTAGGTTGTCTATGTATAAGAAGGTCTTCATCTAAGATGTAGTATTGGAACTCAGGCTGAGGAAGAATTGAGTGAAAATACCAGTCAGCCAGCTGTTCCATTAAAAAGGGACTTTTTTTTTCTTCTTCCCTTTTGGTTTAAAAGGTTTTGTACAGCAGGTGTTTGAGCTTTCTTGTTGAAATATGCAGAATACTTGAAGATTAGTTTGTGATGGGGCTGCTTTGAGTACTTCCAGAAAAAGGGCTCAAGCTGAAACACAGATTGATTTAATTTTCAAAGCTACGTTTATATACTTCAAAATTGGAATTTGAATTGTAACATTTCATTTTCCCTGTCATTTCTGCTTGGATTTAAGATGGCGGGTACTTAAATATCTGGATTCCTGAATTAATTATTTTTGTTGACTATTTGAAGTGATGCGTATGTGTATGCGTTTGTATGCATTTAAAAAAAAATATATATACTAATTGATAATATCTGTCTGTAGAAGGAGGAAGGGCTTCCAATTCTTTTTTTTACCACTTTGTTGGTTGGAATTATGCTATTAGCATATGTAGTTGGAGCACACATAGAATATGATTCTATATCTTAACAGGTGCCAGGGTGGTTTTTTTTTAATCATTTCTTTTCCTTCCCTAAAGCTGTGACTCTGAAACAGACAAGTTACTGTCACAATGTTTGGGTTTGTATCACTTTTTCCCTACGTAGAGAGGCAGTTCAGTATATAAGCAAGTAATTTAAAAGGTAAGGGAATTCCTCATTGCCCATTTGCTAGTCCTTAACAAATGTCTTTTGAAATTCGGATCTTGGTAACTTAAATTTGCTGTTGCTTATGTCACAGTATGCCATGGCCCAAGGCTAGTTGGTTAAGAAATGTTGGCTTTTTTGGAAACCACGCAACAGTGACAAAACATGAACACAGTTCTACTGTCATGGTTCCAGATCGGCTCATAAGTGGAAAGACCCTATGCTCCCCTGATTAGACTTCAAAAAGATGCGGGAGGCTACAAAGCCATCAAGTTTGAAAGCAGTCTGAGATCCCTGAACTCAAATCTTTTGCCTCAAATACTGTACTAGCAATGGAGAGGCCACTTATTTGACTTCTTTTGGATTACAAAAAATAAAACTTTTTCATCTTTTATGAGAATTCTCATTTACAGTATCTCACAGCTGCCATAATACTCACACCTACTACAAGATAGACCTCATTTAATAAAGAAGTTTAATAAACAAGATTGGATACTAGAAACTAGACTAGTAAAACAGCAACTGTGGATGTGGTGGATTTATGATAGTTACTGAAACTCTGGGGCATATTTTCTAGCTTTGTGAGAGTTACAACTGTGCATCCCTAATATATCATTAACATATAATATGATTTCTTTTCATAGGGCCCTTGAATTCCTTCACAAGAAAAATGCGTGTCATCTCATTCTTGGTCACCGAGGACTGCATATTGTCATCTTTAATTTCTATATCAAGTGTTTTGTGTGATCAATTTTTTCCTATGGTACTAGCACTGCAGCGCTAGGATACAGTGTGTCTTTCCCTTCCAGTCTTTTGTTAGGTTCAAGGATATCTCCATCATTAATATCTATACTCCAGTCTTATTCTAGGAATATCCCAGAATGTCTTTTTGCTTGAATAGAAGTTATCAGACTAATAGGATCTCATGAGAACTTATTAATTCTTCCTGTTTGTGTTACCTGGTATCATCCTTCTGTCATTTCCTAGCAGTTGTGTAACTATCTCATTTTATTTAAGATAATTTATGGATTTATCCTGCCTAAGGAGCAGGCAGGAACTGTTTTCTTACATTTTTTAAGGTGCACTTTCTTCATTCGAATATATTCTTTTCATTGGAATATATTATTTTCATATATTTTATATCAAATAAGACTTTTTGTTTTCTGTAGGGAATACTTCTCCATGCCATACATACAGACTTCTCAGAAGACAATAAATACACCTGCTGTGATCTGATACAGAATGATTGTATCAAGGGAGATGGCTGTAACAGCAGTTCCATCCTATAACTCATATTAAAAACTAGCACATTTTTAATAATTTTCTCAGTCTCTTTATTGTACTTACAAATAAAATCAAAGTCATGTGCTGCTTGTGCCTTTTGTGCTCCCCCAGGAAGTACTTCCTGCTTAACCTAATTCTTTATGTGGTAATATCCCCAAATTATTCTTGCAATATTTTAAGACTTTTTTTCACACTGGTCCGTTTCTATCTGTAAATATATTTGATAATGTAAATTTAACATTAGAGATTTTTTAATTACAGATCTCACAATTTAACTGAAATTAAATTATAACATCTATCTGCCAAATGATAATTTCATTGACATCTGATCTGCCCATTGGATGGTTATGATGCATTGGTGAAAATCAATGCTATCCAACAAAAAATAACCTTGCCTTTTCCCTGTTTACTACTGCAAAAGAGAAAAGGGAAGGAAAACCTCAGCACTCTTGTATCCACTTAGAAAAAACACCTCACTTTGAACAGTGCTTCCTCCTAAATAAAAGTGGCGACACTGTTAAAAGTAACAGGAAAACATATAGTGCTTCTTTTCTCCTTTTACTTTATCCTATTGTTCCTCACTGATATTATTTACCAACAGGGGAATTTAGTCTCCTTGTGACTAGTGATTTCTGTAAAAGGAGACGGGGGTTAGTAATCTTTCTTTTTAAAATTATTCACTCAACTATCCAGCAAGTGTCTCAACATTTTGCTTAATGCCATTGCAGGATGGATACCAAGAGACTTTCCTACTTCTGCTAGAGGCTGTGGCAGTCCTGACTGCAACGAAAGAACATTTAAGTCCTGTATGATTTGTCTTGAACCTACCACTCCTAGTGATCCACAATTCAATATGATTCCTTGCTTACAGTGATGTAAATGAAGAGAAGAAAACCTGTGAAATATTAATATATTCTCTACCAAAATGCAGAACAAGAGTATATCTCAAGCTGGAAGAGAAATCAGACTTTAAATCCAAATTCTGTGACTAACTTTACTCAGAAGATTCTCTTAAAAGATGAAATTATTGTTATGCATAACACAAAGGTAGGTAAAATAGCTGAACAATTTTATAGGAAAACTAGGAGCTACACTCTCAGCCTTCTGCTGATGTCTTGATGTACTGGCATCCACAGAATTAAACACATTCTTGTTCTGCTAAAGAATGGCTCTTTCCATTGTGTTAGCTAGTGTTAAACTGTGATGAAAGCTCCTCCGGCCTGGGGATAAGAGACATTATTTGCCTCCTTACAGCTATTGGAAAAGTTCAATAGACAGAAAGAACAGTTTGTCATTTGTTCTCTCAGATGGACAGCCCCTACTCAAGTTGAAGACAGCTTTTATACATTCAACAAATAGCTTAGTTCACACACACTTAGAGTTCAGCTGCACACAGTGAGTATCACAGATTGAAACATTTTGTTTGTAAAAACAGATCTCTTCATGACTACCATTAACATCTATATATAGCTGCATTTTCCCTTGACCTGGGAATCTATACAAAGTTTACATTTAAAGCACACTGAGACACTTAAAAAGCAAAGGAAATATGGACATAGTTGCTTTTCATAAGTCTATGTGATCAAACAGCATGATCCTGTATTTACTTGGCAAGAATCTTGCCATTGTCTTTAAAGTCAACTGAATCAGGCAATTCTTTCTGGAAACAACCTGGAAGTAGAAGAAAAAGGGAAAATATTTTATTTTTTCATTTACTATTTATTTGTAACTGTTTTCCTGTGTAATGACTCCATGGAGAGACAGTTGCTTGTTTGACAAAAATAATTGATTATACTGTGTCCCTCAGGGGTCCGTACTGGGACCAGTACTGTTTAATATCTTCATCAATGATGTAGATTGTTGGATCAAGTGCACCCTCAGCAAGTTTGCAGAGAATATCAAGCTGAGTGGTGCAGCTGACAAGCCTGAGGGATGGGATGAAGGACCTGGACAAACTCGAGAAGTGGGCCTGTGTAAAGTTCATGAGGTTCAATAAGGCCAAGTGCAGGGTCCAGCACCTGGGTCGGTGCAAGGCCTAGTATCAGCATAGTCTGCGGGATGAAGGGATTGAGAGCAGCCCTGCCAAGAAGGACTTGGGGGTACTGGTGGACGAAAAGCTGAACATGAGCCAACAATGCGCGCCCAGAAAGCCAACCATATCCTGGTCTGGATCAAAAGAAGCGTAGCCAGTAGGTTGAAGGAGGTGATTCTGCCCCTCTACTCCACTCTGGTGAGACCCCACCTGGAGTACTGTGGCCAGCTCTGGAGTCCTCAGCACAAGAAGGACATGGACCTGTTCGAGTGGGTCCAGAGGAGGGCCACAAAGATGATCAGAGGGCTGGAGCACCTCTCCTGTGAAGACAGGCTGAGAGAGTTGGGGTTGTTCAGCCTGGAGAAGAGAAGGCTCTGGGGAGACCTTATTGTGGGCTTTCAATAGTTAAAGGGGGCTTATAAGAAAGATGAAGAGAGACTTTTTAGCAGGGCCTGTTCTGATACGAAAACGGGCAATAGTTTTATACTGGAAAAGAGTAGCTTTAGATTGGACATAAGGAAAAAATTTTTTACAATGAGGGTGGTGAGGCACTGGAACAGATTGTCGAAAGAAATTGTGGATACCCATGTAAAAAAAATCTTTATATACAATCAGATTTTCTGGTGTACTAACTTGTGTCTGATTTTTTTCATCCTATGCCCGTTCACCTCCTAGAGGGTAGAGCGATATTAGGTTTACCATATAAAAATCCTCCACAGGAAAACAGTTTTTTTACTTTGATGTTGAAACTTATCCAACAACATAAATAACTTACAATCAGACACAGTTTCATCTGAGTTATACTGCATCAATTCTTGCTCTTGTTCAACTACACATAATTAGTGATCAGAAAAAAATAGTCATCATCTTGATTGCAATAATTTACTGTTCTTTTAATTATGTGACTGCAAAATTGTGGATAAAGTGAGCTATTTCAGAGGCTGTGAAAATTTTCTTATTGCATCCTTTTCTCATTTGATCATTTATTGATATGCCTCTCACAAATTTAGTTAGATCCATGTTGATTTTTGTGCATTTCTGTTTGCATTAATTCTATGTTTTCTGTTGAGCCATTAAAAATGTATCAGAATGAAGTAATTTTAAAAAATACCTCTGAATATTACAGGTAATGGAGATGATTGCACACAGGTTAAGTTACAAGTTATGGTGAAATGCAAGGAAATATTAACTAGACAGGAAAAAATGTTTTGGCTAAAAATGCAATTACGTTCCAAGCTGGTATTATTGGGCATAGTGGTAGTCATAGTCAGATGTTTAGAAGAATGCCATTAGGGAAACAGATTCCCTCATTTCCATATGAATAGATGGAGTCGTCTTAGTCTAGATTTTTGTGGGCCTGCATTTTTTGTATTTTTACTTAGTATTTTTTTTTGTAAGAAACTACAGCTCCTCCATACTTTGAGTCATGGGTTTAATTATTTCTGTATTCATCAACTCAAGTAAATCTGACCAAGTTACGAGCCTTTAAATTTCTGTATTATATGCCTTATATTTAAACGTACAATATTTTCTTCAAATTTATAACAGCGAGATATGGTTACATTATTCATTTTAACTCCTACCAACTGGCATATAACTATTATATAAAAGATATCTTTGGAATAAATCGACAGTTGCTCTCTAAAACACTGCATTTTTTGAATCATACTCTCTCATGTTTCATTCACAATAAAGTCTTTCCGTTGATTACATTGTCTAAACCATGTAAAATGTTTTGAAAAATATCATATTCTATATACACACAGCCTCACCCATGTCTCAGGTCTGTGGAAAGGAGTTTTTCAAACTGACATTTTGTACATGTCTTAGCAACATTCTGCCAGTTTTTCTGAAAGACATGGAGGCAACTTCTCAATGACAGGTCTGATAAAGACATCTTAATTCACAACAAAACTGCTCTTTGAGCTGCACTGTTTACTGGTACTATTAGCTTTACAATTATAAGCACTATTTGACTTCAGAAAATGTTTACATCTTGACATATGCATTCTTAAATCTCTTCCAAAATAGTTATAGCAGCTAGGAATCTGGTGTACGTGGATCAACTACAAAACTATGTCTTCATCTTCAACTTGCTTCAATCACAGTTTCACAATATTTGAATTCCTACTGCTAATGAATACAAGTCATTCTCCCTTATGCAGACAATTTCATCAGCAGGCCATTCTTGTTTCTTTGACAACTATTCTAAATTTCTATACTTCCTGGAGTTTTTTTCATATATATTATGGTTTTCATCTCATTCTCAGGTAGCATGTAGCTATTTTTCTTTGCTATATTTTCCTGTGCAGCTTCTGTGACGAGATCTCAGTCACTCATAGCATATACCTTTTCATAAAATCAAGTATCAGCTGAGCAGATTTGTTTACAGGAGTGAGAGAACATCCTGTTTGTTTGAGCTCCTCTTGTGAACTGGGACATGGCATATTTGAGCTCATTTGTCTGTTTCTTCAGAGAGGCACAACCGACAGCTTTTTCAGCTTAAAGGTCTGCTTGTTCTATTGGCAGCCTTAATGTTTTATACGTATTCAATCATACATCCCCATAAATCATCCACTTATGGTACTAAAAAATAGAAATGCTTTTCCATTCTTGATCCTACCGGAATCTGTATCAAATTAACTCATTTTTGCGATTGTCATGCCTGCTAAATCTTAAGTCTTCCAGTAGTTATAAATGGGGGTTTGGGTGAAATATTTTGTTACCAATGATTTGCTAAAGTTAGATTACTGAGAGGAGGCATCGGGCATGTTGTGTTTCATACTAGTGTTTTCAAGAATACCACAGCAAATTAAGTCTTTTTCAATCTACAGTTAACATACTGTGTGGCTTTTATGCTTTCCCTGAGTACCTCCAGTCCAGAGAAAAACCTCAGTCCCCAGTGCTACAACTGAGGAGAGGAACAGAGAGTTTTGGGGTTCACCCAGTAAAATTTGCTGGGACACTTAACTAGGGCTACCAAAGACAGCAATCAAGGTGAGGAAGGGTGTGAGGAGGACAGGTAAAAAGACGCAGTGGCACAGGTCTTAGAGCATTGCAGGTAGAGCAAGGAAACAGCAGTGTTAAGGAAGAAGCAGCAGTCCTAGGAGAGAGAAAGAGAGGAAGTAGAAATTTGGGAAGACAGCTAGAAGGAAAAGGTTGCAGAAATCTGTTTTGGCTAAGCTGCAATAAAACCGGAAGCTTGCTTTAGACTAATTTGTACTTTACAGTTCTGCAAGAGAACAGAAAACATATGATACTCTTGTCAAGCCCTATGGACAAACATAGTGCTTTAGTAACTATAGGATGCTTACTTCTCCTTCCTTCTCCTCCCGTTCTTGTTGGAACGTGAAAAGAGAAAAAGATTGACCAAAAATTACATAGGTTTAGATTTTCCACTCCTAAGTTATCAGGTTTAGAGAAAAGATACAGAGAAAAGCAACAAAAAAAAAAAAGAAAAAAAAAAAAGCAAAAGGATAGAGCAGCTGCTTTTCAAGCAGAGAACAAAAGGCTCTTCGATAATTTGAGAGCAGAATGCAGAGGGCATGTGATCAAGGTTTACAAAACCAGGGAGATAATGAATAAATGGAGTGAGAAATAGTTTTTCTCCAAATCTTGTCATACTTGTAAGGGTATGTGGAAGGAGGAAGTGTCTGCTCCTTCAAGATTATCTGATCAAGGGTCTGTTCAATGCAAAAGAGGATAAGAAGAAAAGGAGGAAGCCATGAACAAGAACATACGAGGATGCAAACCTGGCTGACAAACAATAAGGGAGGCAGTAGTAAGAGACAAACCTGGTCAGTCACACTAATTGATAAGGGTATGTGAAATGTGGGAATCTTTATTTCAGTGAGATTATCAGATCATGGACCTTGACAGATGGGATACTAAGGAAAAAGGGAAAAATACACAAAGACACAAAAGTGACAGGCAAAATAATGGAGACAAAGACAAGCAACAGACCTCGTTAGTCACACTAATTTCGGTGGGTTATCAAGAAACTGCAGGCAAACCAAGGCTTTGCAACTGATAAGGATGTAAACCTGAGGGCCGTTGGAGGGAAGTCAGTGGAACTATGTAAGCTGATGAGGGAACATGCAGGAGAAGGAAACTGGGAGGAACAAAGTGGGGAACAGAAAGAACAGAGTATAAAAGGGGACCATCATGTGTGAAATGTGGCTAGTAAGTATGCTTGTCTGATCACCACAGTCTGTCCTGCCTTCTTATTAAATCCTTTCTAAAATATCTCTCTGAGTAATCTCACTCTATGCCATGTGTATGTGTGCTGCAAGGACTAAATGCCAGCTACTGCTGAAGTGGATTAGATGCCAGCTGTTGGAGTAAGACTGGAGATGTAAGCAGGTCTGACTTACCCCAGTGCCAGCTACTGGAGCAAGTAGGGGTCTTGGCCCCATCCAGTGGGGCGGGAGTGGTGTGTGTCCCTAAAAACAGCTACTAGGGACTGGCACGAGGGAAGTGAGGGACTCAGTACTGGTGGCTGAAGTAGGACCGCAGGTCACAACCCATGTGCCTAGTGCAGGCTGCTGTGGGGGTGAGTGTCTGTATCTTCCCACCCTGGTGGTGGTGGTGCATGTGTCCTCTGCTAGCAAACCTCAAGATGGACTAGGCAACAAGGAGGACGTCCTGGGTCTAGGCAGGGGTATCAAGTGGGCAGATGATATTTCAGGGCGCCTGTGAGCATGGGATGCCTGTGGTATGAGTGTGTATGTGCTGTGTGTTTGCTAGCAAGCACCAAGCTGGACCAGCCAGTGACAAGGAGATCTGTAGGGCAGGTGTGGGGACTGGGGATCCAGGCAGGGGTACTGGGCAGAGAGAAAGATTGTGCTAGTACTGAAGTGATCCAAGAATGTGCATGTGCTTGGGAATCTAGAGAGTGTAGCATGTCCGCCTGCACTAGTGACCTTCTATCTCTCCCAGCGTGGAGGACAGGGACTTGACTGTCTGTACTTATGTTTTATGTTGGTCCTATATATAAGTGCTGTTGGAGGCAGCACCTTGTCTGTGGCAGTCGGTGTGAGCTGCCATGCCAGCGTCCTCTGTGCATGTGTGTGTGTTTCTGTGGAGTAGATGCTTGGCTGACTACTCATCAAACCTGCAAATAGTAAAACAGCATCTGGATCACTCAGCATGGTCAAAGACCCCAGGTCTTCAAGACCCTGGTCTTCACGACCAGGCTAGGAGTCTAGGTTTCCAGAAGCTAAGAGCTGTTGGAGGCAACCACTGCTTCTAACATCCTTTAGCAGTACTAAAATGAGGAACAATCAAGGGAACAAGTATGAGATCAGTTTAAAACCAAGAAAATAAAATAGGCTTTAAGTTTGGGGTGGGGGAGGCTGCACAGAGCGTATTAAACTTCTCCACCTGAATGCCACAATACATATTGAAACCTGACAGTCCAGAGAGTCTCAGCCATTTTAAACCTAAAATAGAGAACTTAATGAGAAACGGTCCATAAAAAAAATTTATAAGGCTGGGAAAAGATGTGCCCACTATCATCCATAGCACAATAATTGTGGATGCTGGAGGACCTGGAATAGAAGGAACCACAAAGAGAGACCAGACCCATGTGCTCCCCTAAATCACATCTCTTACCTGTACTGTCTGAGACAGAATTTTCTGTTAGACAGATATTTTCTTTTTATTTCTGCATTGTAACTAAGTGTAAGAAGAGGTCTAAAGAAACATTGCCTTTTGTTCTTGGAGCACAGATAGGAAAAAATTTCCTCTGGCAATTCTTGTTGGGCTTATTTCTTTATGATAACAATCCTGAATTAGAACAGTACTGCTCAAAAAGAACACAGAAAACACCATCAAGCTGGCTATTTGAGTTACTTGTTTCCAAAGAAACATTCCAAAGAATATGTGGTACAAAGGAATTTAAAATCACCTCAGGAATTTAATTCCTCTATCCCTAAATTCTGGTTTGAGTAGGAGATGCATATGAACAGTTTTTAGTGTAAAAAAAGCCAGGCTGTGCAGAAAGTATGTGATACAGTAAGTTTTCTGAATGTCAAGCCAAAAACCCCTACATCTGTCTTTGCCCATATAATAAAATGATTTTTTAAAAAAAAATTCTACCATACTCACCATTGTTTTCTTTCTCATAACACTTTAAAAACTTGTATTAATTACAGCAAAGGTAGCTCTTTTCAACAATTCATTCAATGATTTGTTCTGCTTTTATAAGTTCAGAATATGAATGCATAGTATATCATAACCATTGTCAATAAATGTTAACACCAGGAAGTGCATCAGTAATACATTCTTCAGCAGACACTAAAACACTGCGAGTTAAGGTAACTTGGTAAATCAACATCAGTGTAAGTATGACTATTTAAGGATTTAAAACTGTGTCTAAAACATATTTCTGCTTTCTATTCAAATTTCTCCAGTTAACTCCCTCTACAATTGGCAACATTTATTACTCTCCCCTGAGTCCCTCCCTATATTTCTAATTTCAGAACTCACTGTAACATACGTCTATCATAATTGGTACTCACCACTTCCCTGCTTCATATCTCCCATAAATGTTATTAGCAAGCTGGTTCCTCCATCTTCTGGATTATTAATGGTGGTGTTCATCTATTCAGTAATTTCAGATTTTGCCTGTGAAGACTACTCATAAATGCTGAAACAACTCCACAAACTTTGTCAGTCCATTCAATCTCACCAGTCCATACAAACCTCAGGATACTTTTCTCCACTGATAAAACTGAGGTACAAATCAAAATACTTATTCAGTGAAATGTATTATCAGTTTTCGGGAGATTGTATTTAACTACTTGTCCTAACTTTAAGGCATGCTTATGGCAACTACATATACAATGCAGGTACTCTTTCAACTGTTTTTTTGTGATAACGGAAATGTAAAAAGACACCCTTTTTCTGATTTTTTTTTTCCATCTGCTTTGGAGCTCTAGTGAATTAGTGGTAGTGTTCAAAGGTTTTGCCATTCACTTCATTGGGCTTTCACCTCCAAAATTTTCCATGTATCTCTCTTAATAACATGAAAAGTCACATGGACTGAGTTAGTTGTACTATTTAAATAACATAAAATCTTGGGACATTGTTAGTAGAAATTTTTTCTCTATGTGAGATCACCTTTTTTCTGAATCCTCATTAAGTCACTTAGCCTGCTATCAAAAAGAGGAAACATTTTTAAAATTAGGAGTGGAGTGTAGTGTAATAACATGGTTGTAGGTAGTATAAAAGGATGGTGTATAAGGCTAACCTATAGAAACTGAGAAAAGTTATAACAATGTAACAGTAATATTTCTAATCTCACATATCACAGCTAGTTTTTTTAGAGTAGGTTACTGTAATGAGTCTGTAAGCTATTTCAGAACTTTTGTCTAGTAAAGACACCCTTTAAAGAGATAAGATACATGCATTTCCTAAAGAAGTTTGAGTAGTGAGTAACATATAAATAATTTTCCTAGCTGACAGTAAAAGTCACCAGTAAAATAGTGAAGCATATATGAATATGAATAGCACTTAACAAAACACCTGGACAATAAAAGGGATGGGTTTTTTTTCCTACTGAATGATGGCAGCCTTAATGCAAATAGGCATATGGCTTTCAGAAAAGGCTTCAAAGATCTTCTCAAGCAGAAAAAAACCCTAAACATCTTTTGCTTAACCAAAATCAAAGTCCTCTTTTTTTGCTTTGATCATTAAATGAAAGACAGTCTATATATGCTGCTGCAATATACTTTAGAAAATGGTTTATATTTTTATTCCTCGAGTACTGTGTTCAGTTCTGGGCCCCTCTGTACAAGAGGGACATTGAGGTGCTGGAGCGGGTCCAGAGGAGAGCTACCAAGCTGGTGAGGGGTCTGGAGAGCAAGCCATATGAGGAGAGGCTGAGGGAACTGGGCATGTTTAGTTTGGAGAAGAGGAGGCTGAGGGGAGACCTCATTGCCCTCTACAACTACCTGAAAGGAGGTTGCAGAGAGGTGGGTGTTGGCCTCTTCTCCCAGGTGAATAATGACAGGACCAGAGGAAATGGTCTGAAGTTGTGGCAGGGGAGGTTTAGATTAGATATTAGGAAGCATGACTTTACTGAAAGAGTGGTCGGGCACTGGAACAACCTGCTCAGGGAGGTGGTTGAGTCACCATCACTAGAGGTATTAAAGAAACGTGTAGGTTTGGCCCTTCAGGGCATGCTCTAGTGTCAGAGATTGTAGGGGTTTTTTTTGTGTGTGTATGGTTGGACTCGATGATCTCAAAGGTCCTTTCCAACCATGAAGATTCTGTGATTCTATGATACAAAAGCAGAGTTAGAGTTGAATGTAGCAGATGAAGGAAAAAAAGGCAAGCAAGAATGTGCACTATGTCCTCTCCTGCACAGTCAAAAACAATATGAGTTTTTTTACCTCTGTAGTTGCAGAGCACAGATGCATTAACTCCAGCAGAATCAGCTTTTACTTTTTTATCTAGAGGTTATTTCAAGATGTTAGCTAGGAAGTCAGCAGCTGCCACACCCATTAAACTACAATATTAAACCAAAACTGCAAATTGTACCACCGTTGATGAGCTAATCCCATGGGCAGTCTGTATAAATAAATAAACACTCACAAATGTGAAATAGTACAAGTATGTCTTCACTTTTACAGATGGATTTTCATTTAATGGAAACTCATGTTTTTTCTCACACCCTTTAGAATCTTTAAGTAAAAGGATTAAAGATTAAATCAATGAACCAAGCATGGATTCTAGATAAACCAGAAAAGTTGCAATGAACGCTCAGGTGCCCCAACAGACAGACAGACAGCAAAGTTTCCAGGCAGTACATCTCATTTGAGATGTAATCAGGAGCCTAATTTTAAAGAGACCTTCTTGAATGGTTTGAGCAATGCTATTATGTATGACCAATGGTTTTACTGATATATTCACTATCCTAGCTATTAAAGAGCCTAACTAAGCAAAAGAGCTTAGAATCATAGAATAGAATAGAATCTTCATGGTTGGAAAGGACCTTTGAGATCATCAAGTCCAACCATACACACACAAAAGAAACAAAAAAAAAACCCCAACCCCTACAGACCCCTCTAGACATTTCTTAAATACCTCTAGGGATGGTGACTCCACCACCGCCCTGGACAGGCTTTCAGTGAAGTAATTCTTCCTAATATCTAATCTAAACCTCCCCTGCCGAACTTCAGACTATTTCCTCAGAACATGCAACCTAACTCACTCATATCAAATCAAGTTTAATTGGAGAACACAGCAGTGATGGACAGCTGGCAAAACATCTGATGACACAGAAAAGGTTTCAGTTCAATCAGGTTGAAAAGGGTTGAGAAAGGCTTAGAAGGTCTCTTCCTGCTTCCCAATCAAGTTTTCTGCCGTGCTAGTGATGAAAAAGAGATAGACATATCCCAAGTGCGGCTTTGAACTCCCTCAGGCCACAGAATTTCGAACATATCCTTGTCCCTGATATTTCCATCTGACAGTCATAGGTATCCCAAGCCTCACCAGATATTATCAATCCAGCTCCAGAAACCTTCGAGTTTCCATTTTGTCCAAAAGAAACTTAAGATATCTAAGGTTACAGTCCTGAAGCTGCCTACGTCTCTCATAGAGTTAGGTCTTAAAGTTACAACACTTAAAACCTTTTGTTTAATGCCTCTCTATTTACTATAATTTTCTAAATTTAGGTTTTTAATATACTCAGATATATAAACAGACTTCTTCAACATTTGTTCCACCCTTTGCAGGTTGCAAACATGGTTTCTAACCTCCTTTATCACTCACGTAGTTCAGAAGTTCCTTTGGTGCATCTTGACGTTGGCTGGATTGGTACTTCTGCTGCAGCAGCATTTGGAGGCCACTCCAGAATCTATCAATTTACAATCTTTTGTTTTCCACCTACATGTATTCCTGAATATTAAAAGTCTATGCCAAAACCAGGTCAGGTGTCTTTTCTTATTATATCCATGATGCGTTTAAAAACTGCAATCATAGTAACTGTTTCGAAAGGCAAAGCCAATTAAGCTCTTTAAATTTCATACTGAAGCTCTGCCTTGGAGAAATTTTAATAACCACCCTGCAGACAGGTATTTTCAGTTTCTCAAAGCCTACGAGACCTGGGCACTGCCAGACCTGGCTGTACCTGCCAGGCCCCTCCGGGGCTTCCCCCACCCTGCCCACATCCTAGGACTCCATTTCAGCCCCCCACCAGGAGGAGCCCCTGTCCCTCCCAGCCCCTGGGCCCCAGAGAGCCACTGGCCCGCACAGCACCTTGACACCTTTGCAGCACAATTCACTTTAGTTTTATCCTTTATTCAGTTACACATCACTTTACATAAGTTTAATTAATTTCCTTTCTTTGACAATGTAGGTAAAAATTTCATTGGTGATAATTTATCAAATCTTTTGAGGAAGAAGAGAGAAATTAAAGCTACTGCTGTTGATTTGCCAAAAAAGTTATGTTATTAAGGAAATCACACAATGACTATTTCTTTTTCTTTCTGCTCACATATCTTCTGTATCTTCTTCCTTCCTTTTTTTTTATCAGCTTCAGATCAAATTAATGACTATGTAATAAGATCAATCTCTCTCTCTTTCTTTCACAAATTTGAGAATTCTTTTTCTTATTCTTCTGTATTCTTCTTTTAAAAGTTTGGCTACTGGAAATGCAATTTCTTTAACCACTTCTTTCCAACGAGTAAGGTGGGAATTACCCGGTCCTTCCAAATTTTGGGTTTGTTGTTTCCCTGTGTGCTACTGGTAGTATCCTTATGCAGCCATCACCCCAAGCCATTCTGGTTTACCCACTTTGCTCAGCACAACTGTCCTTGTTGAAAACTTAAGCAATAAACTTAAGGCAATAAACTTAAGGCATTCCTTTCTGGGAGCCCTCTGTACAGTTAAATTAAATTTCATCCTTACTGAACTGAGGCCTCACTCATCCTTGCTCATGTTCTGTCCTTATATAATTTTATAGCTAAAAGACGTGCCTAGTACTTGTTTTAAATAGCTTTATGGGGTTGAGCATAGCTTTCCTCAGGTCTCACTTTAATCCTGTTCTCATTTTCCTGTCTTCTAAATGTGTTTCTCTTTCTGATCAAACCTTTTTGTTGCTTCTTTTCTTTTTTTGTTCTTTTTTTTTTTTTTTTGTACTTTTTATCTCTCAACATCCTCTTAATTCTATTTTTAGGTGGTTATTCATCCATCTCAATTTCATGCCATTCCCTGCTCATTTGCCTTATACTTTCAAACTAAGCACTCCTGCTCATTATCATGTAACTCTCGCATGCAGCTATGATGTTCCAAACAGATAAATCATAGGAAAAGTCAGCCACAATAAGCTTCAGCTTTCAATTTATATGTCCTGTGTGTGCCATGTTCGGTATTTTGTTTGAGATACATAACAGGGTTTTATTTTCAGAATCACTGAATACCATTACCATATAATCAAGGACACATCCCAGATGTAGGGTCAGGAAAAGATTTTAGCTCATTATAGCTTACTCATATTATTCAGTAGTCAATAGATAGGGAGGGGTATCTCCAAATGGACATTTCTGCTCTAATTAACATTTCTTACACTGAAGTTGGTGATATTTGGTCTCACCACTAATTCAGAGTGTCTGGCTCTTAGGATTGATTTTTTTTTTTTTTTTAATATTGGTGAATACATAGTAGCTATATATTTAATTAATGGACTTAGTAATTTGAGTGGGAGGATCCACCTACATATTTCAGCTTAGTTTTCCGGCAATCACACAAACCTTATAATTTAGGACTGAAAGGAAACTCAACCATTTAATGAAGAAACATAAAGATGACTTTAACTTTTTGAAGAGCATTTCTCTTTATAATTCTTTATTGTAACTTGAGCTCAAACAAAAGTCATTTTTATTCAAACAGTAACTGCTATACAAACCTGAAAAGATAATTTTGTAATCCCTTTATCAATTTAAAACAAGGACTGGAGTGGTTAAGTTTAATTAAGGAAAAGTAAATTGCTTTCTGTTAACAAAATTGTTACGTATTTATGAACCATGACCCTTTTCTTTCATTTACACTGGAAAATTACTCAAAATGATAGTCCTTTTCAAACTATTTGTGTAAAAAAGAAAAATTAATATCATCATACTAATCCAAGCTGGGATGGAAAATCGTAACTTTTTTTTCCTTTTATTTCCTACAGAAAGTTATCTGACAAAGGGTGAGAATTAATTTGAAATTTACCTTCACTTTTATTCCTTCTATTTGTCACTTGAGTATTTTTAGTCAGATTCTCATCTGGTGTAAACCAGTGTATTGAGATTTGGTTTTTTTAAACTTCACTCTGATATAGCATTATCAATCAGAAAATCTAAAGCATCATCATTGCCTTCATTTTATAAATAGGTAACTGAGGCACAGTGCAATAATTGTGGCTTGTCCTCCACCATTTTGTGAACAATAATCAGTAACAGATACAAGAATACAAACCAGATTACCTGAAAGATGATTACACCGCTATCCCCTGGCACTCCATATTAGAAGTGCTACTGTACATCAGATAAAAATTTAAGGAACATTCACTCTAGTCAAATCAGCTTTGGCTTTCAAATCAAGTCTTGTAAATATCATTGTATAAAGCATGAACTTCACAAAATACAATCCAATCTCATCTGTATTACCCTCAACTGAAGTATTCTGTCCCCGATATCAGTGTTACAACTAAGAACATATGGGAAAATTATCTTTGTTTTCTGATATTCAGAATCTAAGTGTAGCACCAGAATCCTGGAGTCATGTAGTTGTAATTCTAGGTCTAAATGGTTGCATCTACATGGCTGTACGGAACAGTCTTAAGGCAAGGTTTGAAATCAGTTTTGCCATACATCTAGATTATTTACGAGCTTCAGTGCCAAGCTTTGGAAAATGCCCCACTGAGAAGCAACCTTTATGCAGAAGGGCAGTAAGAGTAATGCTGCTTGTTATTCAGAAGAGAAGCAGACAGTTTTAACAAGGAAACAGCTGCTTCTGCTACAGTCACAGTACACCTAGGAATTGCCTATGCGCAAGGGTGTTTCCAGGATAGGAGGTCAAGAGTGAAACTATAAAATTTCCCCTTATCAAACAATAAATTTACATTTAAAAATTTACAATTTACTCTGCACTTCATGCTTTCACTGATTTTGGTGACACCATTCACACTATCTCACAGTTTAAAAACAGTTAAACCAATGTTGCATTCGCTCCGTCAAGGCAGCCTGGCCAGTTTTTTTTCTGTCTATTTCACTTCTACTTTTTCCACTCCCATCTGTTTTAGAGGAGTTTCTTTATATCTGTTTTTTAAGCTGAGCATCACCTGTCACACTGCAGAACCTAACTGCCACTTTAGGCAATCCAGAAATTAGAACCTCAGGTCCCCCTTAGATCTGAAAAGCCTTAGTGAGATTTGCAAACTTGTCGCCTCTGTGCTCACAGATAGGTCTGTAGGAAGGTGACAACTACTTTAGCCCCTTCCTTCCTTTCTACCTTTAGTATTCCCCCAGTGCATACCACATTTTATGTCACAAGAGATGGGAGCTGTTTCAAACCCATATCTAGACACATGCTCACTTCGTCTAGCAGCCAGATCTAATTATTTCTATCATAAAAAATGCAGTTTCAAGAAAAAATACTTCTTTTCTTCTTCTTCAACCCTATCGAAATATAAGTCAAAATTCCATGTCTGGCTGGTGAGATCCAAAGTTTTCCCACATTCTGTGAGAAGACAGAACCAACACATGATACTCTGTCTGTAAAAGCAGTGTCAAATTTTCACTTTCCACTTCCCATACTATCTCTGCTAGATTGCTCTGTGCTGTTACACAAGGTACACCGGATACCTCTACATTATACTTAATTCTTTTGTTTAAAAAGATTTTCCATACTCCATTGGTGAGAAGGAGCGGAATTTACAGGATTCTGTAAGAATCAAAACTAGAAACAGTTGCCCAATACTGTAAACAGTTTTCAAATTTTCTCTTTTGGCTGCAAACTGGTGATCTTTCTGTGTTCTCCACAATGAAACCCATTTTTCCAGAACACCTTTTCCTCTTCTTTTCAGTGTCTTTAAGTCATTACTAACAATTACAATTGTATCAATGTAATTCACAGAAATTAAGACAGAAATGAGAACAGAATCAAGGTTAACTACTGCCAGTAGTACAAAGAACAGACTGAGCTTCTCAAAAATGCCTATCTTTGCTGTGGTTGCCTTCTCTGTCTCTGATTGTTTAGTAAACTCATTCTGTTACAGCTTTTCTTCTTCTTTTTAGCTTATAAATAGTCTTTTTTACTTTGGTTGTTTGCCTTCCTAATTATACATATTGTTTTGAAAAATGAACTATCTTGCAAACTAAGAATGAGATCATTCTTCTACGGTGATACAACAGTACTGAGTTAAAGCATATGTATTATAATCATGTAATTACCACTCCTGCTTCTAAAATAATGGCAGTGTATCCGAAGGTCAGAAATACTTTTCTTATGAAAGTGGACCTATTTATTTCTAATTAAACAATTGCTAATGCTGTTTATATGCAACCAGTTCAGTACTGTCCACCTGAACTTCTAGAAAATATTAAAGTAATAACATTAAGTGGAAAGTAAATGCCCCATCTGCCTGTCTTGATGGCCCAGCTGAGTTGTTCTTTCTCCAAGAGAGGCACACCTCAATATGAATAATCGTACAAGGAGCAGTGGTGTACATATGGTGGTACCCACTAATTCTTCTGACTTAATTCTTGAATGAAGTCATCTGACAGTGGCCTTATGCCAGCTAGTGCATGCCATGGAGACTACGAGTACACTGATTAATATACAAAGCTGATGTAAGTATGGAGAAAAGATTTGGAATGACTTTTTTGCACTGGTGGGGTTTTTTTCATATCTTTACCAGTAACTCATTCCTAACCCTACTCCTCCCCTAATGTTTCCATCAGAAGAGATACAGATTACCCCCTCTCTCTCTCCAGACATGGAGACTAAGAGTGTTTCAGAATGCTTCTTAGGTGGCGTCATTCAGCTTTGCAGTTATTTTGTGAAAACCTGGAAACAAACAGAATGTTTTGCAACTAACACAAAAGCAGAATATATTTGAGTGAAAACGTATGCCATTTTCCAAGGAAGCTCTGTAATTACATTTTTTGAAGACTTGTCTGTTTAAAAATTCATAATCAATTTATCATTCCATGGGCTTAAAAAATTAGACCATTTTCTACATAAAAGCTGTACCTGGGCACTAGTTATTCCATGAGTCTTAATGTGATCAGAATAATAGGTATGCAGCCATGTAAAAATGAATATATCTCTGTGAAGAGGACCTAGAAGCATCATAAACTATACACATGGTAGCTAAGCATTTTGCCATTGGAATATTCAAATGGGTAATTGCCTTCTCTTTTGCACATTCTTATACCCTTGGTTTTGTTTATGTACCACACTGACTAAAATAAACTTTCTCAAGTGACCTTGGTTTGATTACATGTCATCTTGCAATGTCTCACACTCCTTGAATCAAATACAATCTGTGAGATGATAGGTAACTGTATGTGAAGTTTAGATTTTCTCTCTTTCAACTTTTTACCATACTAATATCCACCTTCCTTTGGAAACTAACGCCTTGCCCTCACTCCCAAGCCTACATGAAGTTATGATTCATGCAGTTATGCTTATGAACTAGCAGTCTGTCCCAACATCTTTATTTCATGCCTTTTTTGCCCTTTCCCTTCCTCTACCCCCTTCTTCTGTCAGGAGAAACAAACCACTTTTTTTCTTCTCCTAATCACATTTTTCCATGGAATCCAATGCTTACATGTTCCAGCTGAGTCCAAGCAATAGTCCTGAACTACAAGCTACCACCATTTATTCATGTCCGTATCAAAGATGTATTTTGTCAAAGTTTGGAAGGACAGTAACAATGCCCTCTAATTTTTTTTTCCGTTCCTCCTCTTATTCCTTCAAATATCAAATCTGTGCAGACGTTGTTCCTCATTCTATCATTTGGGAAATTTCAACATTGCCTGAAGACCTGATTCTCCAGAATTGGGATGTTCACTGACAACTCTAAGGGGAGGAAGAAAGGAAGAACACTATTAAACAAAGTTGTTACAACTAAGAAAGACTGAGACCAAACTGTTAAAATATTCACCAAATGTCTGACAGAAAAGTGAAGGTCATTTCATTCCAGATTATATCACAGTGCACTTTATTGCATACAGCATCCATCTAAGAGACCATGTCCTTATGACTTAACCTATTTTTAAACCCCAGATAAAATCATGCATTCTAACTCTATAGTTTTACTACTTTTCAGGCTCAGGACATGAATAAACATTTCACATATCAACTGTTTTCACTTGTTTTGATTGCCCTTTTAGGTAATGTTTAACACTGTAGTGTGTCAAAATAAATTATTTTATCAGCTAGGCAAAAGTAGTTGCTCTCTTAGCAGCAAATAAATTTTGTACCCTAACTCCAAACTGTGCACACTAAAAAAGTTACACATTTTCATAAAATAGTAAAAATCTAGGTCTTTCTTGCATCCCATGGGCATTGTGTTAGCTAATAAACTTGCTATCAAATTAAAGGTAAAATTGGATCAACCAGAATTGATGTAAGCAGAAAAATACTAAGGAAATTTGAAACCAAATATTAAATCCAATCTTGGTATTGATTACAAAATAAGAAAGTGTTGAATTCAGCCTTGCAAGCACAGAAAGACACTGAAGAAATATATATTTTTTTTCTACAAAACAGAATTACCAAGTTTTGTAACAGCAACAAAGTGTCGCATTTTTTGTTTGGTTGGGTTTGGGGTTTGGGGTTTGTTTTGTCATGGTTGCACAGTTATAGTTGTGATTTAATAAAATATATACTGCTTCAGGAGAAAATCTCAGGGTGAGACCTGGGGCAAGGGAGTCATTTATTTGATTACTTCTACCATAATACAAAGCACAGTTTTCCATTAATATTCACTGATATAAAGAAAGGGGTTAATTTTTTTTTAAGAAACAATGAGGCATATTCTTGTGACTGGGAATTGAATTCAGGTGAAGTACTTCCTAATAGCGTATTCCAAAAGATATATTGCAGTAAGCTTCATCTCGCTAGACACTTGGAGGATAGACCAAAGTAGTCACCTCCCTTTACACTAGTGGAGAGAAAAAGCAAAGAACAATTCATATTTTCTATTTAAGAAATCATTCTCTGTAGGTGACCCCCTCTTTCTTTTATTGTCTTTTTAACTATAATGGAACTTACATGAATAAATGGATTAGATGGGTAAGTGCCAGTTAGTTTAGGATGCAATTCAGCTGCCTATGCATTGACAACGCATGCCGTACAAGTGCCCTAGGATGTCCAGTCACTCACATGGGGTTGACAGATGAGGTGCAGAAGATCTGTGCTTTTCTGGAGCAACAGAAACTTTAGGGCACCTCAAAAAGTGCTAGAGATCTGTGTCGTGGCATCAAAATCATTCCTTTAATGTCCTAGTCGTATAAATAACTACTCAGGTATATTTGTGCTACACCATCCTACACTGTTTGTCTAATGACCTGCTCGGTGATATATGTTGTTACATCAGTGTTATGTGAATGATTTGGGGGAAAAAATTAACCTTTAGATTTTCAATCAAACCAGAGGTCCCACAAAAGTGGTTGTTGTCCTAGAACTGACTGAAACACAATGTACTTTCTCATGCTTTCTTTCCACTTTCAGAACCTATATACGCAACAAACTGTGATGAAACACCATCCTATTTTCTCCTTTAAATCTTTAAAGGAAAGCATGTGAGGCGCCATACATAATTGATGTGGCTTTCATAACACACGTTGACCCTTTTTTCTCTTTTGTTGTTCCATCGGATGTATGTATGTTTCAGCAACGCAGTCCATTCAATATTGATGAGTTTCCCGGTGAAGCTCTGACTGCCGTCAAGAAGTGTTGAGAGTTCTTGGTTCCTTCTGAACAGGATACAAAAGGCATATTTTTACCATGAGACCCTAGTATTAGAGCAATGAAAGTTCAAATAAAGAGCATATCCTTTTGCAGTAATGCCTGTTCTGTTTCATCTGCATTGTGTGCTATTCTTCTAAGTCAACAGGGCGAATATCATGCCAATTATAAAAATCCATTTTTTCTCCATTTACCATTAAATATCATTCAGGCACAGTAGGATCCAAGTAGATTTGTAAGCTAAAGAATGTGTCTTGGTCCAGTTATAAACAGGTTTTCCCATGCATGATATAGAGCATAACTTCTATTTACAGTACATGTCATTTCACTTCTGATTTATGCTTCTATCTTATTCATAGTAAAACTTGTTCCTTTTGTAGTGCCTAAAACCACTTTATCTTGAATGAGAAATCCTTTTTTAATGAAAAAGAATGAGCTAGTGTACTCTGAAATGACATTGTTATGAAATCCTCTAATCTGTGTTATGAAATTTATTTGCATTCATTCAAGAAATAAATATTTTAGTGAGAGTTGAAGAAAACTATACCATTGTTAGGAGAGCTTGAAAAAGCTTTCTCCTCTGGTTAATATTGTCTTGCTACTCACCAAATCACCTGTTGCTTTAGTGTTTAAAAAAAACAGAGGGGTACATTTTGAACCTATGTATACGGAGGTAACCTGACAAATACTGACTACTCCAGAAAGAAAATAACAAAGTCTGTCAAAAGTTTTTCACTTTCTGGTTTACTTTTTAAAAATAATTTGAATAGAAAATTACAGCCATTTTTAGGCTATAAAAGTTGAAATTGAGTACTATACACTTTCAATACATACCTTACAACATATCTTATTAACCAAACACAGAACTGGAAAAATCAAAATCTAGATTAAATTTCTAATAATTTTCTTATGATTATCTCCATCTAAAAGTCATGCATTCAGATGCAGTGACTGTCCTACTCTAATGCATTTGGGTTTTTTCCAGATTAAATTTCATTTTGGTGTTTTCATGATGTTGTTCTCAAGGTCCTTCTATAAAAAAATCTGCACAGGGATTATTCCAGAGTAATTTAGTTGCAACCATTACCAGACAAATTAATATTCCACAGAGTTCCTCAGAAACATCTTTATTTCCTTATGTGTTATAAAAGGCCCTAGTTTTTCTGTACGCTTAGCTCCACTTTTGCACAGAAGTAATTTTTCTGGGCTGGCCATGATGATTTTAAAAAAACAAGTTCTGCAGCAGTGTAACAGAAAAGCATTTGCACAGTAGAACAAACCCAGCTTGTTGCTGTCATTTGAGCAAATCAATAAAATAATATTATTCGGTTTATTTTGTCATTGCAAGTTTATAGTAACACTACTTAACATTTATCTAGTGTATTTACAAATGAGTTACCTTCCAAAGCACTTCATAAACTTTAAATAATTAATGTTACTTATAGAAAGCAATAAAGTTTTTTCTTTTTATTTCATGACATTTACAAACTGACACAGCAACGGCTTCTATATGGTCTCCCCAGAGCCGAGCCTTCTCTTCTCCAGGCTGGACAACCCCAGCTCTCTCAGCCTGTCCTCATAGGAGACATACTCCATCCCTCTGACCATTTTTGTGGCCCTCCTCTGGACTTGCTCCAACAGGTCCAGGTCCTTCTTATGTTGGAGGCCACAGAGCTGGATGCAATACTCCATGTGGGGTCTCACCAGAGCGGAGTAGAGGGGGAGAATCACCTCTCTCAATCTGCTAGCCATACTTCTTTTGATGCAAGCCAGGATGCAATTGGCCTTCTGGACTGCGAGTGCACATTGTTGGCTCACATCCAGCATTTCATCCACCAATACCTCCAAGTCCTTTTCCACAGGGCTGCTCTCTATCACATCATCCCCCTGCCTGTATTGATAATGAGGATTATCCTGACCCAGGTGCAGGACCTTGTACTTGGCCTTGTTGAACTTCATGAGGTTTGCACGGCTCATGAGATTTGCACCATGTCTCTGTGACGCCAATTGCAGGCATGCAATCACTGTGAATCAATGATATTCAGACCAGAAAAGTCTTCCAGAATATCCATGTGGGCAAGGTGTGTAGAATTTAACCATACTAAATAGAGATTCATAGAATTGTCTTTTTCTATAAAATTTAAAAGGGAACTGTCTTTTACACCCTTTCCCATACACTCTTTTTTTTATTTCCATCTTTTCTAATTATTTAGACCATTTATAATTGCTAGTTAAATTCAAGGAGATATTTCTAATATATAAGTACTTGCTTTCATATTGTTTAATTCTAGATCACTGTTGTATAGAATAATATATTTTGATAGCTATGACAATAGTAAACCACAGTGTTAAACAGCACTTTTACTAGTACACTTTAAGACATTTAATAAAGTACCGTTTTAGAAAAACATCTGTCAATGATCAACTTTCTGAGTAATAAACAAGAAAATCTGTCTTCCTGTTAATAAGACAAGCATATGAGTGGATTAAAATAAATTATCAGCTTCATCATTAGGCTTCAGCCTGAGGACAGCGTTCCTCTGGCTTAAAGGTTTGTGTCTAGATACATTTTTCATTTTTAAACAAGCAGTCAAGGCTGAATGCAAAGATTCAGGAAATGCCTTAGGGTCTTAACCCACCTGATCGTTATACAACAGAAACTGTCCAAGCCAGAAGCCATTATTACTCAAAGAAAATTAATTACTGAAAAGTTATTTTCTGGATTTACGTATTGCCTAGGGAAAAAGTAGATGCGTTTCCTCAGCAAGCATGAAAAAACAGCCTGGCGTGTTCTTTGACGTTTGAAGCCTCTCCACCTGCTGGAAACAAAGAAGTAGATATGCTAACAACAACAAAAAAAGGTATTCTGTTTTACAGGCTCTGATGTGTGACTGCAACACATGTTTCCTGCTCAGTGAGATAAGGACGTGGTGTTCTGCCCAGGAGGGATGCGCGGCGCTATCCATGGTGCTGAAACCCAGGAGCGTGCGCGGCTTGAGACGTTTCTGGCTAGATCCGAGAAGAGAAACTGTGAGCCTGTCTTCGTATCTGAAATAGCACTGAAAGTCTGGAGTGTGTGGACTTCTGTAAGTCAGACATGAATAATGTACAGAACCGTTTCTGCCTTTTTTTCTTAGTATGTGTGTTTTTGCTAAGGCTGAAATAAAAGCTTGCAGTCTCTCAAGATCAGCCATTTGCTTCTTTTTACACATAGGTACTTCTTTTTGGTTGGGTTTTTTTTATATATTTACATAATTAAATTTTAATATATGAAAATGCCTTTATTGATGTAAGACTTCAGCAGATTTTGCATAGGAATATTTCCTTATTTCTATTTTTAGCCTGTGAACATATATTAAATGGAAGATTAAAAAAACACTGAATTATGTAGATAGTTCAGAGCTCAGGCCTTCATTGAAATCTCTGTTTGATTGGGAACTCATGGATCATATGCTGCGGTCTATCAATCTTCTTACCTTCCTTGCAGTCAAAACAACATGGTATAATGATTGGATTTTAATACTAACTATATGTTTAAAAAAAAAATAATTATTTTAGTTCTGAAAAGCACTTTGATTCAGGGACAATGAGATCTAAACACCAACTGGATGGACAGACCCTGAAGCTACTGCTTCTATTTAGTGTGAACTTTTAGCTTTTACACGCATGTACATATAACTAGGCTACTATCATACAAAGATTAACAGAAAGAACTTGAAAAAACTTCCAATTCAATTCCATTTTATTTTCATTTTGTATGGTTCTGTTCTGGTGCTTAAAAGCGTCACTTGCTCTCCAAGTTCTGTATGAATTTACAAAATATAGAGTTTAAATAGATTAGAATAGAATAGAATAGAATAGAATAGAAAATATAGAGTTGCATTATTATTTGCTGCTTAATTTCAGAGCTGTTCTTCTGTGCCTTTAAATACATCATTAAAAAAAATCTAGAAAAATCCCTGAAAATAAATATTCATTATTCTTACCAATTACATAATCCATTTAATGTAAATGTCTATAAATGCACATAAGGGTTAAAAAAACCCCAAACCTTTGTTGAACAATACCTATAAAAATATAAAATTATGAAAAAATTAATATCAGATCTAGAAATGAGCCTTAGATTAATTGCTGATATCTTTTCCTCATGCAGATACGTTTTTTAGATGTGTGCCATAAGGTTGGCAGTCATAAACAATGCAGTTTACTTGAACAAGTCATAGTGTAAAGAGAAATGTCCACTTACCTTTGTCAAACCTAGTTATTATTATGCAGTAAGTTGTAATACAATGAAGTCTGAACTCAGTGAAATATATCCTCGGATGTAATGCTGCCTTTCTGTTAGTTTCCAAAGACTGGGACTTTTTTTTTCTGCCTTTCACCACAGGTCTTGTCAGGTTTACAAATGAGATCTTCAAATGCTAAGAGGTGGCTTGTCCCACTGATGTTGTATCAGCTCTGAAACCTCTGACTTTTGAAAACCAGACATATTTCATTAAACTCTGTTCTTTATAGCTTTGGATATTATTCATCAGAAACATAAGAAAACTTAGATGCAGTTTATAAGAATATTTACAAATAAACACTTTGTTGCAAAAAGATTACACAGAAGACAAAAACAGCCTCTATTTTCTTGCCACAGCCTGTGTAATAATACAGGTGGGTTTTGTTCAAGGAGAGACTGACTTCAATAGAAAGAGGAAAAGAAGCTTTTTTTTATATCTTTATTTATAGTAAAATATACCTAAACCAATGCATGTACACTTCAGGATGACCTGTAAAGCATCTAATTCTGAAAAAAATAGTTATTGCATATAAAAAGACACATTGATGGCATTGGTACTTTCCCCAATCCTTGGCATCTGCTTTCAAATTAAGCTAAGGATTGGTTCTTCCCTCCCATTTTATCTTTTTTTCAAGTTGTTCCCTGCACACCAGATATTCAGAAAGTTATTGCAGTAAATGTGGTGGCAAACACCACTCTTCATAGCGGTAGATCCCAGAACTATGTAACTCCATGTACCACTTTGAAGTCAGTTTGAGAGCTGCAGGCTTAAAATAAACTATTTTAGAATATTTAGACTATTTAGACTACTGAAATAAATAACAGTTCAGCTACCATTAAATGTCATGCTGCCTGGAACTTGTACATTTTACTACAATAAGATTAAAAATATTATCAAGATTACTGAATATACTTCCTGTTCATCTGATACTGACTTTACTGACTCCATAGAATCTAAATGAAGTCAGCTTCATCCTTTTAGCTAGTTATATTCTCCATAGATCTTTTTAATTATATCATATGCTCACATAGCAAGAAAATGCAATTATTTATTTCTTTGTTCATTCATTTTACATGCATCATTACATAAAACATTGTGACTAAGCTGTTATACTTAGTTCAGGATTTACTTAGTTCAGTCACACAGGGTTATTCCATGTACTTAAAATACCAGACACTATTAATTTGTATGATCATGCATTTTTAAATAATCAATAACAGATATTATTATGTCTACCTTTCCCTTTCTGAATATGCTAAATCTCAAGCACTACAACCAGTCTAACCAAATATTTGGGAATTTCTGTAGAAGTCTAGATTTCCATAGCACAGTTTTTTCCCACAGTGTTGACCAAAATGAAACACAGGAGTATTGTTGGGTGGGGTTTTTTATTATTTATTTCCTGGAATTATTTTATGTGGCTTTAGTTCTGAATCTAATGTTAATCAGTAATAAAGTCAATTACTTTTGACAGCTCCTTAAAATTCTGAAGAATGTTCCTCCAAAATGAAGCCATATTGCTCTCACACAGTGAACTCTATCTGACAGCTTGCTGACTTTCTGTCAAGGAACATACACTCACTTCTGGGGAGATGAAGTTTAAAAAACAAAAAAGCACAGAACTGAGTTTTGCAAAATGTGCATACCAATCTCAGTTTGCCCAAGAACAAGATGCTGAATTTGCGTATGTGCACATGTATGGAATTTGGGTGCACCTGTGTACGAATTTTCAAACATTTGAGTGTTCAAAGGCTAAACTTTATATAAGACATTAGAATACTTTCAGCACCTATTTTAATAAATTTAGTTCACCTTGACTCAGAAAATATATGAAATTAAATGGGTTGGACTGGATACACAACACTCATATTGTGGATGTTACTTTAGAAGAGGAATCTGAGCTGCTCAGACAGCTAACACATATTTTGAAAAGGGCGTAAGAGCCATAGCACTTCATGGTCCATGGTCTCCTTCCAGACTTTTTACCCATAAATCTAGGTGGTATCTAACAATACAGTCTACCCAAATGCCTACTCTCCTTTTTCCATTTCACCTACAATAAATACATTTTAGTTGAAACTATTTAACACCAATACACAAATCAACTACAGTAGTGAAGCTATTCAGTATCCAAAATTCTAGAAGGCAGTACAAACATAAAATTATGCAGTGACTCCAAGACACTGTTCAGAAAGGAACAAAGCAGTTGTGTCAGGAGAACTTTTATTGAGCAATGTGCCAACTTGTTCTGTCTCTTTCCCCTACTATAACAAAAAGTTATAGTAGGAGGATAGAAGTATTGTTCTGCATTGAGAAACATGACTGTCCTTTCAGTTGTCTGAGGCACAATGACCTAAGCTGCAGTCTTCCATGTCAATCATAACTCTGTTTTCACCTATTATGTTTGGTGGTGCTGAAAGCCTAACACTTACTATGGAAAAAAATATTGAGCATTACTCCCTGAATAGTATGTGTATGTCCATCCAACATCTTCTCAGTTCACAGCACTCAAAAGTTATTAATATTTTTACTTACCTGACACAGTAGCTACCGCTACATTTCAATAAGCACAGCAATTCAGACTGCTGTAAGTACTAATGATGACACTAGCAAACAATCCATTTGCATTTACGTTTGCATTTGAAACCTACCCTCAAAAGAAATTGATAGTCCTTAGCAATATCCAGTGCCATGGGTTAGTTGAATAGATAGATACATAGATAGAGAGAGAGAGAGAGAGAGACAGATAGATAGATTGATAGATAGATAGATAGATAGCAAGCAACATCTCAGGCAAATGTTAAGAATCACATTTCTCAGTAAAACAGATCATAAATCAATAAGTCATCTGATAATGAAAAAGTGAAACAGTAGAAGAAATTCCATTTTAAAAGAATGATAATATCCTTTAATTTAAAGTAGATTCTGTTTTCCTTATCCCTAGTGGTGATGTGGCTACTAAAGCCAGGTACATCCAATCAAATGAAGAAAAGCAAAGTGTAAAATACCTCTAGAGCTACAGCTCTTTAAGGGATCCTTTTGCATACGTCTCTTACAACACAAAAAAAAGGCCCAAATAGGCTGCTCTTACAATTCTGATTATAAATCATGCTCAACAGATCTACATTCCTTGTGTAGGAAAGAGACCAAAGAAAGGTGAAAGGTTAAGCTCTATATATAACATCCAAAAATACAGGTTCTTTTTACTGAAAAATGTAGGATACAAGGTCTGCTGCAACCACTGGAGTTTCACAAAGAGAAACCTAATATTTTTCTCCTTTCCTTATTCAATTCACAGATCTACCCTGGCCAGGCACTGGGAAGTGGGTTTACTTTTCATGAGTAAAAAAAATGTCAGAATTGTTATATTAATGCCCATGGGGTTCCTGTAAAACAAAGTCAAACACACATGTATTTTGAAAAGAATGACTGATTCTCAGCTGTCGTAGCTCCCTACCAATGAATCTTCGGCCAGTGCAGAAGTTTTTAACCAAGTCAGAAGAATCTTATATAGGTATTTCTGGAACAAAATTTATCAAACAATATTCAAACAAATATTTAATCTTGAATTAATATGTTAGTTTCCTTCAGGGCAGTAGCCACATGAGGCATTTTAAACTAAATTTTTCAGTTTGCCTTTTCATACAAATGTTTTTTGAACTGAAATTAATTATAAAGTATTTTCTTTCAACTTAAAGAGTAAATATTGCAACAGATGTTCTGATTTTATCTTGGTTGAGTGAAATAAACATAGTTTTGTGTTCATGTCACATAATATTTAAACATTCTGTGGGTTTGGTTATATCGCAAAATGGGGAAAAAATCATGCCTGTGGAAATTCCCAGGGAAAAAAAACCACAAACCTATTTTTCATTCAGCCTAAGCCATTTCAGTGACTCATTTATTAGTCTTTCCTGAAGGTGGGAGGACAAGGAAAGGGAGAATGAGAGATTTCAGAAGTGCCCTTTGGTGCAACAACACCTCAGTAAAACTCTTCAGACCTTAGTCAGAATTCTGGGCTTTCTACTTTTAAAAGGGGCAAGAAGGTGTTAAAATTCTTATGCTTTCCTACCATGTTCCATTCTCTCTGCATGTTAGGAAGTTTACTATAGAATCATAGAATCATAGAATGGTTTGGGTTGGAAGGGTCACCTAGTCCAATGTCCCTGCAGTGAGCAGGGACATCTTCAACTACACTATGTTACTTGGAGACACGACCAACGTGACCTTGAATGTTTCCAGGGATGGGGCATCTACCACCTTTCTGGGGAACCTCTTCCAGTGTTTCACCACCTTCATTGTAAAAAATTTCTTCCTTATATCTAGTCTGAATCTACATTCTTTTAGTTTAAAACCATCACCCCTTGTCCTACCACAACAGGTAAAAATCTTTTTCTTGTAAGCCCCCTTGAAGTATTGAAAGGCCGCAATAAAGTCTGCCCGGAGCCTTCTCTTCTCCAGGCTGAAAAACCTCTCAGCCTGTCTTCATAGGAGAGGTGCTCCAGCCACCTGATCATCTTTGTGACCCTCCTCTGGACCTGCTCCAATAGGTCCGTGTCCTTCTTATGTTGGGGGCTCCAGAGCTGGGTGTAGTACTCTAGGTTCCTCCGGATGGCATCCCTTCCCTCCAGCTTGTCAACTGCTCCACACAGCTTGGTGTCATCAGCAAACTTGCTGAGGGTGCATGCAATCCCACTGTCCATGTTGCCAAAAAAGTTGTTAAACAGCATCGACCCAGTACTGACCCCTGAGGAATGCCACTCATCGCTGCTCTCCACTTGGACATTGACCTGTTGACCACAACTATTTCAGTACGGCCATCCAGCCAATTCCTTATCCACTGAGTGGTCTATCCGTCAAATCCATGTTTCTCCAGTTTAGAGACAAGGATGTTCTGCGGGACAGTGTCAGATGCTTTGCACAAGTCCAGGTAGAGCTGTCTGTTGCTCCTCCCTTATCCATCAATGCTGTAATGTCATTGTAGAAGGCCACCAAATTTGTCAGGCACAATTTGCCTTTAGTGAAGCCATGTTGGCTGTCACTGATCATCTCCTTATTTTCCATGTGCCTTAGCATAGTTTCCAGTAGGATCTGCTCCATGATCTTGCCAGGCACAGAAGTGAGACTGACCAGCCTGTAGTTTCCCATGTCTTTTTTTTTTCCCGTTTTAAAAATGGAGGTTATGTTTCCCCTTTTCCATTCAGCTGGAACTTCACCAGACTGCTACAACTTCTTAAATATGATGTATAGTGGCTTAGCAACTTCATCCGCCAGTTCCCCACAGGACCTGCAGACGGATTTCATCACGTCCCATGGACTTGTGCAGCTTCTATTCCTCAGATGGGCTCATACCTGGTTGTCTTCTACAGTGGGAGGTTCCTCATTGTCCTGGTCCCTGCCTTTGCCTTCTAGCAGCTTGGGTGGTTTAGCTAGAGCACTTGCTGGTGAAGACTGAGGCAAAGATTCATTGAGTACCTCAGCCTTGTCCATGTCCATGGGTGAACAGGTCTTCTCTTTCCTTCCAGAGAGGGCTCACATTTTCCCTAGTCTTTCTTTTGTCACTAACATACCTATAGAAGCTTTTCTTGTTGCCCTTGACATCTCTGGCCAGATTTAAGTCTATCAGGGCTTTAGTTTCCTAACCTGATTCTTGGCTACTCAGACAATTTCTCTGTATTCCTGTGACTACCTGTCCTTGCTTCCACCCTCTGTAGGCTTTCTTTTTGAATTTGAGTTTGTCCAGGCACTCCCTGTTCATCCATGTAGGCTTCCTGGTGTTTTTGCCCAACGTCCTCGTTGTTGGGATGCATTGCTCCTGAGCTTGGAGGAGGTGATGCTTGAATATTAACCAGATTCCTTGGGTCTCTCCTCCCTCCAGAGCTTTATCCCACTGTACTCTACCAAGCAAATCCCTGAAGAGGCCAAAGTCTGCTCTCCTGAAGTCCAGGGTAGTGAGCTTATTAAATTCTTTCAATTAAAGATTAAGATACTTTTTCTCCATATCAGTCTGAAGTTGGGTCCTTTATATGGTGTAAGTCAAACATATATTTTCAGCTTAAGCTTTTCTCCTCCGTTCTAAATATCTTTTATCTTGCCTTTTTGTAGTCAGGAAAGGCATTGCCTTTAGCAAAAAAATTTCAGTCTCTCTGAAGTACTCCTTCAATGCTTTGTGCCCTTAATGTACAGTAATTCATCTTCTAGGCATTCGATCTAATTATAGTTCAATTTGTAACTACCTTTTTTTGATAAATCAATTAGCTGAATGTTCTTTGATGTTTCCTAACACATTTCCCAGACCAGACTACAGATCATTCTAGTAACTCTTCTCTGAACCATTTCCAATCTTTGGCTTTTCAAAACAGACTCCAAAAGTAGGCAGAGCAGTCTGACCAGTCTCAGAAATAGCATACAGAGAAAAAAAAAAAAGGATTCTTGCATGTCGTGGCTTAACATTTTTTCATATAGTGCCTCAAAGTGTGAGCATTTCTAATGGAACATGAACTATGGTGTGATGGCTAGGTATCAGCAGTGGTATTGTAGTTTTTCTGCAAGATATAGTGAAGAGATTCACAAGTCTTGAAATTTTACTCTTTTCTGTGTGCACCTTGTGTCTGGTATTTCTACTAAGTTCAGCAGACATCCAGAAAAAAGTAATGCTTGAAGTATAGAATGCCATTCCATTTTACAAATATGGCAGCATCAAGGGAATTTCTCTACTCTTTGTAAATTTTGCATGAAAATAACATCTCCTGGTGAGATTTTATTGATTTTCATTTTCTGAAAGGCGCTTACAAATTTCCCCATTGTATTCTGTGCCTCTATAAACAAACAGTGTAGTGCTTTGGTTGGCTTTATTGTAAGATATGAATGTGAAATGGATTCCTGTAATAAGTCTGAAAGGCTAGGATGGAAACCAGTTACTTCTGAATGCCAAGAAAGTGTTGCTTCTTATAGGATTACAGTGATGGCAGACTCCGTAGTCTCCTTCTGTGTCTAAACACCAAAAAAGTTAGGAATTATTTTCTCATGGGATCAGTTATAAAATGAAGATCCAGACCTGTAATAAGATTTTAAGTATCCCTAAAGCAAGTTTCCTTTATTTCTGGAGATACGTAATGTGCTTTAATTATCTGGAAAAAAAGCATAGCAAAAGCTTTGCCAAAATTTCTTTGCATTACTGAAAAAACAAGTTTGGTGCTTTTTTTGCCTATTTGGTTGATTTAATTTATCATATTTGAGTTTCTTTAGAATGACATCATGTAATTTTCACCTGCAGAGGCAGCCCTGACTTTTACGCTTATCCAGCTTCTACATCTTTGCTGTGTGCTTAAATTCTCTTCAAGAGAATTTGGAAATAAGCCTCTACATAACACCATTGGAGTGATTCTCTTATGGTACACCTAACTGCTCCTTAATGTCACTTCTGAAATAGCAATGCTTAAAAAATGAAATCAGTTTACATAAAAATGCCAAGTAGTCAGTGCTGTAGGAAACATTGTGACTTCTTAAGACTACCACACTATTCTTTTGAAGCAATTCTCTCAACCTCCATAAGGTATTTGATCAGGTAAGACGTTTATTTATGTTTGAATTGGCAAATGCAGTCACCCAGATAATGAAGTAGCTGAAAATTATTGATCTGTTAGGCTTAATGTGGTCAATGTCAGAAATGTTTACTAGAGTAATGTTAACATTAATACATTCTATTCCCTTGTAAAATTATTTGGTTAGGTCTGAAGACCATATCTCTTTCCAATGATCTTGAAAGATTCAATAGAATCCTAGTTCCTTCTATTTGTGAGGAGTGAGGCAACTTAAAAATGTTTATAACGAGTTTATTTTTGAAGCCTGTAAGAATACCCCTTGAGATATACTCAGGATGATACTGTAATATCTGTCATGATCAGTCTGGTCACGAACTGCACAATAAATTTGAGAAAGATATAGTAGCATTAACTAAGAGTCTGTGGCCACAATGTACGTTTAGAACCATTAATTCAGACACATCAAAATATTGGTATGAAAATATCTTTCTACACAATGTGCAAGCAAGGGTACTTGTAGTGCTAGTTTGGCATGTCACCATGGATACAGCACATTTTGATCACTAGGAATAAATTTGAAACTTCGTGGTGAAACTAGTCACTGAATGCAACAGCAAACATTCTTTGCTTTCAGCAGAGTTACAACTTGTGATTTTTCATTGCAAAATCAGATTACCAGTTATTTCCAAAACTATTATTTAAAAAATGCTAATTCATTTAGGCCAGATAGACCAGCCACTTTTAATGATTTACTTCTGTTGTACATACTTTCTCTCTACATTTCTGCATTATCATGAACCTTGTGACGTCATGTGCCATCATTCTATAGGTTGGCACCTAAATGTTCCTAGTTGTTTGAAGTAAGGATCATATTTGCTCGACTCTATCTGTAAAATCCTAAGCAATATAAAGAAGGCAAATGGCTGATGGTTGTTCGCAATCTTATTAACTACAGGAACTAAGGGGTGGTAAAAAAACCTCAAGGTTTTGGTTCAAAAGAAAGAGAAGGAAGCTGTTCTTCATGTAATTAAACTGTGGAGCTGCTTGCCAAAGACTGCATGCTAAAAATCCACAGAGGCTCAAGAAGTACCTGGCTTAAATCATAGAAAAAGATCTGTGGCGGGCTATTAAGTATGAAAACATCCCCATTGAGTCAGAAAGTCCCTGAACTGCAATTTGTTTGAGACTAGTGGAATAGTCTGGGGAACTATTACTGCATACTTGTGCTTATATTTTTTCCTAGACCTCCACTGTGGACCGTTGTCAGAGAGTAATGGTACTGAGCTAAATAAACTTTTAGTGTGAACAACAGTCCGTTTTGGTTTTCTTACATATGAACAATATCACCTGGCACCTATAGTTCTAGTTTTAATTCTATTTACTTGAAGTAAGACTACTGGAAATAAAAGAATAAATCAAAATTATTTAATTTTAATTAATTACTTACATTGCTTAAAATTAAGATGACAGATCCATGAATGTCCTTTAAATACATTGTTATGAAATTTTTATTTGCATGTAAATGTCTGAGGAATTATTTTTAAAAACTTAATTTGTGTAATTTCTTACAGACTGTTTCTCTCAATGTATAGATGTCGTTTTATTTTTTTCCCCAACAATGGATCTGTAGGTTTGCTTGTCTTGTTAATGTGTCATTCCACAGAAAGTTCATGTCTGTGCAAAGGATAACGTCTTTATTTTAAAAATCACATTTAACAAGCAGCAATAACAGTTACAACAAAGTTACCAGGATAAAAGCATCATTAGCCATCTTTGCAAACTTTCTAAGTCTGGAATGTCTTTCTTCTATGCAAATGATTGTAGTAAGACTCAGGATTTTTTCAAAGTCTTCATTATTTTCATTTTAGGCTAAGAATTAATATAAATTTTATTGAAATAGTCCCATCTCCAACTGCATTATAGGCTTGTACATCCAAAATACAGACACTAGAAATGACTGCATCCTCATCAATCTGATATTTAACACCATAAGCTCCTGAATTCACTATAACCTACATTTTCACTAGACTCCTCCTCTCAATATTGATATGTGATGTCTTTTCTTAAGGCTGACAAATTCAGCCCCCAACACATGCATCGGTCCTGTCTGTCATTCACAAACTAGGCATCTCTTCCACCTACCTTACCTCTAATGTCTGCACTAACAACTATACTCTGAGCACACCTACTTCCACACAGACACGGACAAGAAGAAAAGTGACAGAAACTGTTTTTTACATCCCAATACGACTTGAGATACAGGAGACTTCAGTTTACATTTCTGGTCTGGAATAGCCTACTCACACCTGAAATTCCCAGGTAATTGTTGTATATCCCATTACACAAGGTCAAGTGACTAAGTGTAAGCATCACACAACATGTAAGATCACCACAATCACCTCTCCCTCCTCCAGTCGTTTGTGAGAAGGTTTGGCACCAAGCATCCTTTCAGCTAGGATATGCATGCTGGTCTCCTCTCTTCAGCATTTCCCAGTGGTTATCAGACAATGGAACATTAAATCCATGTTTATATTGCTATTACTAACTACAACAGTAGTTGTAATATACAACTTACCAAATGATTGTGTAATTTTTTTTGCTAGTGGACTCAGAAAGTGAAAATGTATTTTCCTCTAGTATTTCTAATGCCTATTCTTATATTTCAAGCAATAAATAATTTCTCTCCAAAGTATAAACCTTTCGTAGAGAAGAAGGTAGAAAACATAACAATGAGGGAAAGAATATCAGGAGTGTTCTTGGACTGTAAATTTCTTAAAGAATTGTGGTTTGACTTGGGGGACATTTTTTAATCAGAGTTTTTCCAGATTGGGATTGTCTCACACTATTTTCAAATGTCAACAGTTGGCTGAAATTAAGAAATAGGGCGGGGAGGGGGTTAACTCATCAATAAAGAAGAGGAGACCATTTGCCTCCTTGAACTTCTGCTTGGAATTAGAAAGCATTTAATTTTCTGGTTACTTTGATTTTGGGAGTGGAGGGACAGGAGTAATATCCTGCACTAGTTCACGTCCTCTTTATTTCAGTTTCACTATGTTAGGTAAACTATTCAAAAGCTTAATCTATTTCTGTACACAAATAGCTTTGGGGATTTATGTGTGTTTAATCCAAGAGGGCTTTGGCAATACAAATAATTATTTGTAGCATTAGTCAAGGTATTTATTTCCAAAACAGTTTTTTGATATTAAAATATGTTTTTAACTCAAGGTTAGTATTTCTCTTGAAATGTTTGGAAGTTTAATATTTCAACCCTACAGAATTTCAATTGTTTCTGTGAAATATGAAATTAATAAAAAATTCATGCCAAGACTAAAAACTTCAGAGTATTAGATAATACTGAACTTTTCAAATTTTTCATCAAGACAACAACTTTTTTCTTTTATCATTTTTGTCAATATTTCCAGATTAATAACTGCAACTGGCTGACCTGCTAAATTGAGTATTGCTACGAATACCTACTATGATTTCACTGCCAAAGACTGTAACTGTAGATATTTACAACGTTTTCCTATTATGCTGCCAGATGACTGCTAGGAAACACACTGGGTTCATTTTTCACTCTTATTTATTTGTTGTGTAAAGAATGATTCATGTCATGCCAGTCTGCATTCATACTCAGTTTTGTGATAGATTCTTCTGCACCAAGTAACATCGCTCTGTTTTCTGTCAGCTCTAAAACCGGTCTGAGCTAGCACACCTCGAGACAACCTATGCAGCCAGCTAAACATGTGGCACCTCATGAAGGATGAAGGTAGAAGTGATTCTCCGTCCTCGGCAGTATCTATGACACATGCCTAGTTCAGAGCAACAGAGACCATGGTACCATATGTCTTATTAAGGTATCTCTCCTCATTCTCACTTCTCTTTCTGCAAACATGACAGTTGTAGGAGACAGTTATGCATCCAACGGATAATTGGTACAACATTCTAAGTCGCCTTGATCTTGCGCAGACTTGGAGCTTGTCAGCACACTGTCACTGCATTCCAGCAGAGCTCTTATTAGTTAACTGTACTTGACAGCACCTCCAAAACTGTATATTTTAAGTTTAAGCAGCTTGACATGATAAAGGTTATCATTTTCTTTTCCTGGATAATTACTGTCAGCATTGATAAACATGTATTTCTTCTCCAGTCCATCAGAAGACTGATGGGAATAAGTCAACATGAAGTCTCTTTATAGTTTAAATTTTAAAGTTCCTGACACTTTGCAGAATCCTTTGAAATCCTTGGGTGATAATGTAATTATAGGCCTATATATACACATATGCACGTATTTGTATGCACCTTTGCCCATTTGACTACTATCTCTCAGCTTTCACAGTATGATTGAAGACATATTTGATCTGAAGAGGAGAGAGAATTCCAAGGACAATGACTGGAATCTTTTTTAAACTTCCTGTGCTTTTATTTATCTCTCTATCTATCTAATCTATCTATCTATCTAGTATTTTGAACCTCAAACACTATAGTTCTTGTCAGAAACAATTGCGCTGCTGCAGTAATTTATTCCTGTAATGACTCTGAAGAAAGATCGACACCTCTGAAGAGGCGATCGACAACCTTATTTTGTGAGCTGTCCTGCTGTTTTCTACGTGCTTTGTTCTGTACTATAGACTAGAAGTACTGGCACCTGAATATGTTCATAATCAGAGTAGTTAAACTCATCAGAAAACTGTGGTACAGGATTGTTAAAATCTTTTTGGGAATCAGATACATCTGTTCAGCAAGTAAAGGGGAACTACTTAAAGTCACATGTGGAAAAATACAAGAATAAAACTAGCATAACATCTTGATAGAGGATTCCTAGCAGTGCATGGCTGTCACAGTTGATCTTTCAACTTTTCTGTGTGATCATTACCACAGAGGAGTAGAAAACATTTTCTTTGCAGTCGACTCTTTCTTGTGAGGTAATAATTAGCTATCTTTGAATTTTCTGATGTGATATTCTAGAGACTCCGGTCTACATTTTCAAAAGTGACTGGTGATTTGAGGTAGCCAAAGTGAAAAAGTTGAGAATGAAACACTGAGTATCTGCTCTCTGAAATGCAGACCTTTATAGCTTCCTCAAACTATCCATTTCAAAAATTGGGGAATGCATTCCTCAGAGGTTACCTGTGAAAATGCAGGAACATGACTTCCCACTACCAGACAAGGAGGTATTTTACTTTAGTGGCAGGAACGGATGACTTTTATAGAAGTTCTCAAAGGGCTGGACTGCCAAAGGACTGGTCATGGTACTTCAGAATAGGAGGATCATTCATTCTGCTCTCCGGGACAGTGTTCTGCTGTGACGGAGAGCTGCATAAGAGCAAAAACAATTTACATGATATTGGTGCAGGAGTTTGATGCACGCTTCCTGAGAAAGTTGAAGCTGAGGAAGAATAGTCACCTTTAGGATCAAACTTCCAAACAAAAGATGAAAAGGAGATTGATTCAGGATATTTTGCTTGTCTCTCTGCCCTCTGTGCTCAGTTTCTGTGGCTTTTAGTCATATGTTCTAGCACATGCATTGTATAGGTCTAAGCTATGATGTGGAAAATCAAATCTATGTCATGGTGTCATGACCAGCCACAAATCTATTTATATAGTTTTAAATGAAAGGTGTTATGTCTGCACAACTAGTAAGAAAGATTTGAATAGCTCAGTTACTCAAAACAAACAGGTCCCTTTATGATAAATAGTCTATAAAGACACCAAAACAGAACCTCAGGAACCTGTAAAATAATAGACAAAATAGGGAGAAAAGTGCAATCTCTAATTTAACTTCTTTTATTGGGAAAAAAGTGAGAGATACAGAGGTAGGGGAGAAACAGGGTGGAACATATTACAGTGATGACTGATTTAGGAAATACATCTGATGGGAAGGAATTCTGATAGGTTTAGCTTTCAATATTTTAATAGTGTCCAGGAAACTTCAATAACATGGCATATTTTTAATAACATTTGTGGTTTGTTTTAAAATTATTGCGCACACAGTTTTATTTGGTATGGAAGAATTTATAACAAGAAATAAAAACCAGACTGTGCAACTTCTAAGAAATTATTTTAATATTTATGCTGTATATCTGGTAGCTTTATCTGCTGTGTTTATATAGTAAACACAGGGTAGTAAAGTAAGAACTATTGTCTTTGCTCTCTATAATCACAGAGGAATTAAAAACAAAGAAAGAATACTGAGAGTAGAATTTGCGTCTTAAAGATAGCAAAATTCGTGGGATTGTGCACATATCAAATCTTTCACAGCATATTAAGTATTTCTCATCTTCCACTATGAAGAAGCTTGTTCATAGCATATTTGACATTGAAGAAGGCCAAATTAAGTGCCATCAGGGGGTTCCTGAGGGGATTCTTCCATAAAATTGGATATATTCATAAAAAGCTTAAAATCCAGAGACCTACTGCTAATCATCTAGCAAAATAATTTAACCAATTCTTTGTTCTGTGGACGTGTACCAATGACCAAGAAGTTTTCTCGATAAAATAATTAAAATATCTCTGAAAGCAGATGGCTGTACATTTCAACTACTTGAACACACAATTCTCTGACAATTTATATAACAGTGTTTTAATGGGAACTGAAATGAGCTATTCTCCCTCTACTGTCTGATAACTTTGTAAGCCTTGTTGTACATTTGCATGATAGGGGTTGAGCTGAGGTACTTAACCATTTTGGGAGAGATATTTTTGTAGTGTTTTGCTACATTAAAATAGCTGTCTGGGATGATCATACAGTAACTGGTAAACTAGTAAATTTGAAAGAAAATAATTAATAGATCCTGTAAACTGAAAGATATTAAATTTTAAGGCTAGATTTGGTGATCAAAAATAAAATTAAAAAAATTAAATTTTTTTTCACCGTTACATCTTCAAAAGAACATTAGTTTCCTCCTCTGTTTAGTTCCTAGTTTATTTTGAATTTGAGATTATTTTTTCATTTATTTGTGATATTCTATCTTTTTAGCTGCTTTTTCTGAACACAGTGCATTTACATTCTGATTTGTTTTGGTTGATTCCTTCCCCCCCATTATTGAAGTATATTTGAAATGGCAGATATCACACAACATGTATACAAAGAGGCCAAATTCAAGCCTTATTTTTTCTTATATATTCTATTCATCTTTTTACTTAGAAGTTCAGAAATTCCGATTTATAATGAACATTACTTGGGCTTAATTTCTGCATTACTAAAAAAAAAATTTAAAATAATATATATAATTCAGAAAATCTGAGGTGTGAAGTTCTTATTCCTAGTGGCAAGCAGTTGTACAAACATGTAACTTTTCTGATGGGATTACTCAAAAAAAGTAAATGATCTTTTATGCACCTAATGGGTTTATAGTCTTGTTCTAAAAAGAAATAATAAATTAGAATTAATTAAGCAATCTTTTTAATAGTAATGTTTAACTAGCTCTGTTCAATAACATAAATTATACTAATTAAAAAAAAACTACACAGGAGAGCAACTTGCAGAAACATTTCTTGTGGCTCATGGTTGGGTTTTAATAAAGTGGCTTGAGTTCCCATGATGCAAGTAACAGATAAATCCCCAATATCAGTATAGACTGGGAGATGAATGGATTGAAAGTAATCCTGTGGAGAAGGTCTTGGGGGTACTGGGGAAAGAAAAATTGGACATGAGACGGCAATTTGTACTTGCAGCCCACAAAACCAATCGTATCCTGGGGTGCCTAAAAAGAAGCATGACCAGCAGGTCGAGGGAGGTGATTCTCCCCCTCTACTCTGCTTTTGTGAGATCCCATCCAGCTCTGGGATCTCCAGCACAAGACGGAGATGGATCTATCAAAGCAGGTCCAGCGGAAGACCACAAAAATTATGAGAGAGTTGGAATACCTCTCATATGAAGAAAGGCTGAAAGAGCTGGGGTTCTTCAACCTGGAGAAGAGAAGGCTCTGGGGAGACCTCATTGTGGCCTTTCAATATTTAAAGGGGGCTTATATATAAAGGGAAAGTCCTGTCTAACTAATGTGATATCTTTCTACAGTAAGGTCACTAACCTAGTGGATGAAGGAGAGGCAGTGAATGCAGTTTTTCTGGATTTTAGTAAGCCTTTTGACACTGTTCTTCTGGACAAGTTGTCCAACTGTAAGATGAGCAGATACACAATGCACTAGGTGAAGAATTGGATGAAGGGCAGGGCACAAAGGGTTGTAATGAATGGAGTTACATCTAGCTGGCAACCAGTCATTAACAGTGTTCCTCAGGGCTTAAATCTAGGGTTCTGCTTAATATATTTATCAACGTTCTGGATGCAGGAGTTGAATGCGCTATTAGCAAGTTTGCTGATAATGCCAAATTGGGAGTTGCTGTTGACTCTCTTGAGGGACAATGGCCTTTGGGTGCCCCCTACCTGAAAGTGCTCAAGGTCTGGTTGGATGGGGACTTTGAGCAACCTGATCTACTGACTGAGGTCCCCGCACAGGACAGGGAGGTCTTTAAAGGTCCTTTACAACCCAAACCATCTATGGTTCTATGATTGATTCTATGATTTTATGAGTCTATGTTTGTTTGAAATATAAGCTGAAGAGTAATTTCAGGCTAGAACATGTTACAAAAAAGCCTCTTTCTTTTTTTTCTTCTATTTCCTCTCAATACCTCTGAAGAAAACATAGGACCAAACCACGTTTTGCACTTCTAATTAAATATAGTCTGCATGATAGAGAGATCTCCCTTCTTTTGTTCCTTCTTTTATTTATGCTGATTTGCTAGTAATGTCCAACTGCTTTGATAATACTGGAATCCAAAGTAGTTTTTACTTTGACTCTTGGATGATGCTGCTCTGGGTACCCAATGTCATCTTAAGACGCGTGAAGGAATTATCCTGGTGGATATTCCAATTGCTGTCCACCTTGCGGATAACAATAACTGAAGGGGAAAAGAGAATAATCAAGTAAAAGAGAAACATATATGAATCTTTGGAAATTACCTATTTACTCATATGTCTTTACAGGTGGTGTTATCATTAGCAACCTTTGAAATTTTACCTCAGTTCAACCACCAAAATAGATACTGAATTTTGAGAGACAAAAATACAAATGTGATATGCAATGTATGAAGACTATTCCCAGATTTACCACTGGGCATAATGCAAACTCTCTCTTCACCAGTAATGTCTTATTGTCTCTTGACAAATGTTTGACATTTGCTACTTCATATCCTGCTCATGGGCAGCATGCTATAAGTAATTAATTCAATTACATCATCTAAACAGACACTGGGGAGCTCTGTGTCAACTTTACAAAGTATAATGGACAATGTCATATGTGACAGTGCCTACCAGGAAGAGATTCTCATGGGTGTTGAATGCACTTTACTCATATTTTCAGTAACAATAAAAAAAATACAAAGGAGTTAAAAATAATATGAAAGAAATGATCTAACAATTCAAACAGAAAGAAAAAAGAAAGAGATCTGGTCACAAACAGATGACCTGCACAGTTACATTTCCTGATAAATTCAGAAAACATCACAGGTGAAATATCCAAAATAAATGTAGTTGCTCTATATGCTTTTTTTAGACTGCTAAATGCTGTATTCCACACTTATTACATCATTGTAGCTTTTTCTTTTTTTTTAATCCAGCCTTCTTTACACTTAGTTTAAGCCTATTTTGTCCTGCTCTTAAAGCATTACTGTGACATTATACACTTTCCTGTATCTGGCTCTTTCATTTAAAGTAAGATGGTTACACTGTGACAGGACAAGTCCAAATTACCTAGGTATTAGCCTGACAAATGGAGAGTGGTAACAGGTGTATAATTTCAATCTCTGGAGGAGCTCTCTAAGGGAAGTAGATAGCTAGGATCACCTGAGAAATGCATAGGGAGTTGGGACAATAGTAGGGCATCCATAGTTAGAAGGCTAGAATAGGCTGGGGTAGTTGAGAAATTCGCCTGATAAAATAATAAGAGAGACAAAAGAGTTAGTAGGGGAATTTACTTGTCAGCTGTTCTACTGAAAAATAGGTCTAGGGAGGATAGTAAAGAAGTGATTGACCAAGGGAAAGCTGGCAGGTCTACTGAAAGGTTTCCATGATAGATGCCAGTGTGATTGCTGGACGAATGTTGGGAAGAAAGGCCTTCAAAGGAGGAACCAAAATTAAAATTAAGCCTAAATAATCTCTAGGAAGTTTAAGTTTGAACTCTAATTATATGCCAAAATGCCTTGCTGGATTTCACCTTTCTCTCTTCACCTGAAGAGAGTATTGCATAATGAGGAACCATCCTGTACTGCCTTTTTCTCAATCCAAGGTGTTAACTTCAGATTCTCATGCACTCAGCTCTCTATCCAGGTTCTGGTCAGCTAGTACTCCATCCTGTAATTAGGTAATTCACAATATAAACATATCTAAAAGCTGTACAAGCCTCATAGTGTTGCACAAAGAATTATGAACAAGAGTTAGGAAAAAAGCAAATTCAGGATTTCAAAAACTTCATTTCAGGCTCACTGGAATACACATCCAGAGGTATGCTGAATTTAGTGACAGATTAAACTGTTTAAGGAATTTACTTTGAAAGTCAAGATATTCCATTTTCCTAAGTGTAAAGGATCTCATTTAAAGTTTATATATTTTATAGAAATAACAAGGGCTTTAAGAAACTTTTAAATAGAAAAAATGTTGGTTTAGGTGGAATGAACTACCTAGATCAAGCCCCCGCTATGTTTTATTGTTTTCCCAAGCAGGAAAAAAGTGTTTGACGTGATACAAGAACAGTGCTTTTTTTTTCAGCGTGGTCAGGGATCAAAGAATGAATTATTCATGCAGCTGTATAAGAAATCCTTGTTCAAGCTACCTAGCTACTCCATCTGGCCTTGAAGGAGTAAATGGAGATACAGATCTTCTTAATTGTACTAGGAACATGTAGAAGGGATGAATCTTTAATTCTTTAATGTCCATTGATTGATACAGGATTGGGGGTTCTACAAGGGGGTTCTAACAGAGGCAATAGGTGCAGTTGAAGGGCCTAGAAATTTCTCAGATGCCATTTCCTAACTGCTATGTTTACATTTATGTATTTGACATTTGATGCTTTCTTCAGAACATAAATTCATAGACCTATATCTTGTTGGCCATCTCAGTATAGCAGTCTTGGATGACCTCATAACTTGATCATAATCAGATTTGTAAAAAAAAGGAAATATTTCAGCACAGGTTCATATTTGGCCTGGTAAACTATTATTTCCTAAGAAAATGTTTTGAATGTGCTTATACAGGACTACATAGTCAGCAGCCAACGAAATGGAAAGTGACTTTCATAGTGAAATAATTTAAAAGGAAGGGATGCTTTCTTTCTGAGATTCTTTCTCTACCCAAAAGCCAAAAATGTGAAGACAGACACATAAGTATGGCTTCGATTGTTATTTCTCCCTAGAAAAGTCAAGGCTTCTTCACATTTAAATTTTTATCTTTATATTTTATCACAAGACAGCATAATGACAATATGCTATGATAAGATCAGAAGGTCATCTAGTTATTGTTCTCTTTCTGACTGAGAATATATAAAAACTTGCTGTTAGTGTCCTGCAGCAGGAAAGTAGATGCTGAAATACTGCTAAATGACATTAAAAAAGACTGTATTAATATCTAATTTTTTCTCAGTGCAGACATAAAAAATATATAAATGCTACAATGGAAAAAGCAGATGCATGGTTTGTGCACATTCATCCTTGAGTTCAGTGCAATTTTGCTGTGCATTGACACATCACAAATTTCTTCAATAATCTCTTTCATCATAAATAACTGGATATTGAATGAGCAAAGGCAGAACAATCTAGCTTCCTCCTTCTGTACTCTGAAAATACCCATGTTTCTGGGGAGCACTGAAAGAAAGCCTGAAAAGATTCAGAAACACTCATCTTCTGCCCTGCAGTGTACGTAGAAGTTTGAATTTAGGTTGTGGGAATTGGTCTCAAGTTCTCTGGTCTTTATTTCTCTATGTCAGTGTTCACATGGACAGTCAAACTGGAGAGGTGAATCATAAAGTCCTTAATCACCTCAATCAAGCTAATCAAAGGACAAAAGGTTGTATAATGGGCTGTAGGCTGAACAAAGAAAGAACACATTTCAATAACACTCTTTCCCATTTCAGAAACATACACACGCCACCAAGAAAGAAAAGGAATTTATTTTCTGTTACAGCAACACTAATTTCCTAATCTGATGCCAAGGACATCAGTTTGTGATTCCTGGGTGAGTTGAAAAGTAGAGCCTGTATTCTATCAGGGTAAAAATATGGCAAAGAATGTGAGCAGAAAGAATAGCCTTTATTAAAATGAAGTGAAATATGTTACCTCTTCCCATAAACCTTTCCCTATTAATTCCATGGATGGTGTTTTCATTCTCTCATTTAGAGTTATTCCTGATGCAACTTTAGTCCATGTTAATTGATAAAGGCAGCAAATGCTCAGTCTTCCGAATTGCAGAATTATGCAAACATCAGTGGATACTGAATAGTCTACATCAAATTCAAGATGTATGATGCCCAGGGGATCACACTAGCTTAGAGCAAGCAGGGAGATGGTGTCCAGTTGTGAGTCCATCTTTTATCTTCTATGACCTGTAGCAAAGGCAGGGTAAGAAAGCGGCATCAAATTGAAGCAAATATGCCCGATCCAAGTTGATAGCTGCTGTTGCAGTCCAGGGAGAACAGTTGTGAAGGTCTTGCAAGTAGGAAGCAGAAACAGTACTTAGAAGATACCTGAGGGAAAGAGGAGGGTTAAAAATGCCTCTGAGAGCTAAAAAAGTCTCCCTGCCATTCTAGTGACATTATCTAACATACAAAAAAAAATACCTATAGTTGCAAGCCTTCTCTATCATTGACTTACCACAGGATGCTCAGCAAAAGTCATACGGCAAACCCTGCTTTCACATCTCCTCATCTTTTGTCACTTTTCACTCTGCAGCCCTGCCATCACGTAACTGTAGGTGTAGGCTGGACTGAGCATTCAGCTGCATGCAGAAAGGAAGTTCTTTATAAGGTTTTAAGCTGCTGTGATAAAAACAGTGCTGAAGTGATCTGTCAATCCTCCTTTTCTTGAGTATACAAATATTTTGATGCTTATTTGTAAGGAGACTGAGTTCACATTAGGGAGAAGGTCTTTGCTTATGGAATTTTTACTAAATCCTGTTTTCTGAATGTTGTTCAACACTAAAGAACCTACTTTCTTAGGGTCTGTTATCTATGGCCTGTCCTTGTGCCATCTAGATGTATGCTATTAAATGAAACTAGGAAAATGTAACCCATGGTAACAGCTGATAACTGTTTGAAATTTAGCATTTCCTGAAAATACTGATTTATCTAGGCTCCTTTTCAAAATCATATATGAGATGGATAGGGAACAACATGACACAGAAAGTTAACTAAAACACCACAGGAAGAATCTATATGTCTGTCCAATATGCTAGTCTTGTAAGGACTGCAGCAATGTGTTATAAATATACCAAGTGAATATCTGAACTTCTGAATTGGTATCAGAGCAGTAAATGCAAAGACATTGAGAAGACCTTTCATACACTCTCGTCGAGGCTTTTTTCTGATCTTGAGTAATCTTTTGTTTATTTCTGCACTGTTACCAACTCTACAGTGTCAAAAACTATACACCAGGTTTATTTAACTTCATTATTTCTAAGCCAAATAATAAATGTTGGGTCCTTTTAATTTCTTTCTGATCTTTGATATTTTCTCTATCATGTCTTTCTCCAGAATATCTTGCAAATAAAGTCCTATTTTAAGCTTTTTATACTCCTTTTATTAATTACATAAACAAGTCATGAGAAAAAAAATACAGCATGGGCAATACATTATTAATACTGTAATAAAAGAAATCCATGCTAACAGTAGAATACTAAAAACAATGGTTCTTCAAATTAGAACTCATCTTATTCTCATGTTCAAGTCACCAGGCTTCCAACTGTCTCATTGAAAGCAAGTAATGTATGATTTGTTCTGGAAAGATATGCTTGAACAATTTACAAATTGAACCCTGCAAAGCAGTAAGCGATAAAGCTTTTACATCGATTGTCCAGGGAATCCTTCCAGTTCTCTTGGAAGAAATTCTGCTGGTTTAGTACAATGGTATAACATATGATTGTGACAGAATTTAATATGACAGCCTGCTATCATTTCAAATGCACTACTATTGAAAAAATATTGAGTAAAAATGGAATATACTAGAAATAAAAAATATTAGAAATTCAAATTTCATTAAGACATTGCATGCCAAACTTTCTTTCAGAATAACATATTTTCATTTTTAAAAAATTATAAGTTTTGGTTTGTGGAATTTTAATTTAACCAACACAGAAATAAATATCAAAGCCCGTATTTACAAAGATTTGAAAACTCCAACATACTATCAGAGCTAAAAGGCATGTTTTGCCCTTTCTAGAACAGATTATAGACCAGCACTTATATTTTTCAGGAAATAATTTAAGACAAGGATTTGGCCATGAAATTAGTTCAGTTAAGTCATAACTTTTAGCTGCAGGTAAAAAGGAAGATGTAACAGGAGACACATTAAACAACTTAGACAAGTTATTACTGAGAAATATTAACATGCCTGAGCTAAATTTGTCAGAAGTGAAGGATCAGAAACTACTGACACCTCGCCAAAAGGGTGGAAACTTGTGAGTCCAGATGGCTGGGATCTTAACCTACAGAAGAAAGATTATTAGAGAAAAAGACCAGCTTTCAACAAATGTTATCCCTAAAATATCAGAATTTTTTTTCATTGCTATTTTTCTTAGCTTCAACAGAATAACATACATCAGTAAGCTAAGTTAGATTCAGTACAATGAGAAACGGCTACATAATTAGTCCTTTACAGTACTGGAAAATTTATGGTATTTCTAATTGTTTTTCTCTTCCCTCAGTTTTAATAAATATTTTCAGTATTATTTTTATTTTTTTATACACAGACAATTGTATACATACTCAATAGATATAATTTGTAATTTAGCATATAAAATACTTTCAATGATAGTTTTGTATTTATAGATCTGATGCAAAAAAATAAGGAACTAGTTAATAGAAAGTAGTTAAAAAAAACAATTTATTGAGATCAAAATTTTAAAAATATGTGGTTTTAAAGAAACATTTATTGAACAAGGTAATACAGTTTGCACAGTATGTTTACTTAAAAAAGTTTCAGTTAAAATATTTGGGGCATTGAATGGGTAAAATCAAAGTAAAAGTTATTTCCATTTTAGATTTAATACAATTTTTTAAAGAGTCTATTTTTTGCAATTGTAATTCCATTCTGCTAGTAGTTGACTGAAAAAGTTAAGTCTTCATCTACCTCAAAGTCGAAATGCGTCTAGGACAAAAGAGCATTTTGCTATAGACATACAAAAAGAGGAAAGAGTCATGAAATATCAAAGGATGAACCTTCTTTGAATTCTTATATGCTGTATTTCCAATAATACAACCCAAAGTTATCTCAGTACAGAAATACAGGCAAAGACCAATGGACTACCGAAGTAGTAGATTACTTGAGTAGACCCTTCGTGTCTTACGGTCTCTTGTGAACAGCTTTGTGAATGCCTTTTCTGGCATTTCGTGAAGAAGCTAGTTTCACAAGCCAGGTCAGAAACCTAGTACAATTCAGGATAGCATTCTGCAGGAACCTGATAATATGCGTGTTACCAAGAAATCTGATGAATCCTTTGCCAAGAACTGCCATTTCTAGTAGCGGTGCCAGATGTCATAACACTAAGCAAAATACCGCCTTAAACCTGGAAATAATTTCTCATCGATTATTGTATCTAGGAGCTGCTTCACTTCTTGACATATCTGAGAATTAACTGCTATTAGATAAAATGAGGGCATGCTGCTGTCCTTGATCCCCTTATGACACATTTTATTCATAAAATTGAGTCTTTTGGGTCCTCATTCCTTTCATAGGCAGAAGTGTTTTGATCCATTTGGTAGCCTGCAGAGGAAAATGCAGATAGCAAATATATAGTTACTTGATTAAATAGTCCCTTGTAGCTCTGTGCAACTATTTCCGAAAATTAAAGATACCAAAAACTTGCCAAAATTAAGGATACCAAAAACTTGCCAAAATTAAAGTCAATCTCATACACTGTAACTCAAACAGGATTTTGGTTCTGTTTATTTCAGATGAGATGACAAGAGTTTGGTCAGAATTGAGTTCCAGCTTAATATTCTTCAACTTAATGGTAGAGCTCCCAGACCTTGTCAAGTTGTTTTTATTATTTTAAAATTAAATAAAGGTAAGAGCCTTTTTGGCCTTATAATTCTAATACAAAACATTCTGATACAAGGAGACAGTTATTGTAAAACAGAAATAAAATACCTTTGGGGTTTCCCAGTCTTCCACAGGGGCTTTAACTGATGCTAGGTGCTCTCACGCTTCAGTGTGTAATAGGCATATATATTTCCTAGAGGGTTTTTTTGAAAACTCAGGTTACTGCAACTCTCAGTCCATATGACCACATGAGATTTTTAGAACAGAAGAAAATAGCTGTTACAATTGGTTTGTTGGGCTTCCGATATCCTTTCACATATAAAATTAGGTTCAACTAATCATAATTTTTTTTTTATAAATCACAGTGCAAAAAGAACTGGCTATACCACACTCGGATTTCCACAGTAGCATTAGATACTTTTAACTATTTCATTGACTTCACATACGTACAGCAGTCTGTTTGTACATTCCAAAATATCCCCATAGTCAACTTTACCAAAAGTGAAAAAAGACCAAGGCACAAACACTGACGTTGCAATCATTTAGTGTAGAAACAATTCAGTTCTAGTTTTTTCAGAAACACTGACATCCTAGATCTATACCATCACATCAAAGCCAGAATGCTTTAGTAGCATCTATTTTGTATATGTACAGAATCAGACCCCTTGGGTAGAAAAACATCCTGCAGTGGACGACAGGAGCCAAATCAAAAGTTGTAGGACACAGTGAAAGTTGACAAGAGCTGCTGGCTTCTGTTCTCTCTGATTCCTTTTGTAAAAACTTATCTCTGTTTCTTCTTGGCAGAGAAATAGCATCTTAAATGCTCAGATTCTAGTTAAGCTCATCTTATCATTATTAGAATTTCTTGAATAACAGAAAGGAAATTGAATTTGGGCAGTAGTAGGAAATAGCCTTATGAAAAGCTCTAGGCACCCTGACAACTCTTTAAACGACATCTGTAATTAAATGTGTAAAATACATTTTCAACCTCAGATTACTAGAACAGATTTAGAAACTCAACTATCTGAAAAATGGCCATACAATTTTTATATTAAATCTCATTAAGCTCTATCACTACATTAATTACCAATAAAAATTTACAATGCAGCATGTCCTGGATGTTTATACAGCATCAGACCCTTCATTTCTTTTTACCTGCCACCTTCACAATGCAGAGTAGCCAGGATGCTGCAGTGAGAAGTGCCCTTCTTGTGTAACTCAACATTCAGTACTGGGTAATCATGGAATGATATTGGTAAACAAAGAATGCCATAGGTCTCTGCAAACCTGGAGAGCTGCATCTGCATGCTTTGATTATAAGCACACTTGGGTTTTTTTCTAGAAACTGCATCAAATTAGAAAGCAAAGCATCACAACTTATATCCCAGATAGAACAGCTCTGCTTGTCTAAGTCACCAAGCCACTGAAGCCACAAAGTCACTGAAGCCATTGAAGTCATGGTGATGACACAATTAGATAATGTTTCAACATACAGTGAACACAACTGTTTGTCACAGGATGCTACTAAAGCTTCATTTGCAGTGACTGGTCCAGAAAGAACCTACAAAAAAACACTCAGCAGTACCAGCTCAAAGAAGTATATTGCTTTGAATATTCCCCCAAGATTTAAATTAAGAGCTTTTGAAGGGAAAGTTTCCCATTTGTTGTTTTTGATCATTCTTGGTACTGTTGTTTTGTTTTGATTTTAACCGACAGATGCAAGATCCTCAGTGTGTGTACATCTGCAGCCACGGATTTTGTGCCTCATGCATATTTCATAAACAACCAGCACAGAAATGAAGAAAAACTGCTTTTTCTGAGTCACTCTGAGGCCACATATTTGTTTAATTTTAGTACACTTCTCCCATGCAAGAAAGTACTCTCAAGGAAAGCAAACAAGGATTTGAGAACATAAGTGAGGTATTTAAGTACATACAAATATACTAAACAGATCGCAGACTCTTTTCTAATAAATTGAACAGGCAGAAGGGATTTGAACATCTGAAATTGTTGTGCCACCTCAAGTCAGCTCCCCTTTTAAATTTAACATATTTTTTTCATAGATCCGGTCTCTGGTCTTCTCGTTCTCATGACCTTAATTCAACAAAATGCTGAAGTACATGAGTAGTCTATGTTGTCATCAGTTAGATAGCCATCAGGATATTTCTAAACTGTCTGAGTCACCATTCACAGAGGTATTAAAAAGACATGTAGACATCGTGCTTAGGGACATGGTTTAATGGTGGACTTTACAGTGTTAGGTTCACAGTTGGACTCAATGACCTTAAGGGTCTTTTCCAACCTAAATAATTTCGCGATTCTATGATAAAACAAAAATTGGGATCGTTGATGAGTTCCTGAGAAAAAGTGCCACAGCTGTGAGGGTGTTGGCATGTTCACATGTTATGTCACCCTGTCAGCCCCAGTATTTCCTTCTTATGGATCTTCAAAGTAAATATATACGTAAGTACCCCACAGTCTAACAGAGAGTGTTCACAGATAATTCAATTACTATATAAAAATTCCGTAAAAACTTAACAGATGTATTAAGAGCTATATTTTGAGCTCTTCAGAACCTGAAACCCAATCTTGATTCTTTCACTTTTATATTGTATAACATGCCTAATATCACACTTAGATAAGTACATTTGATGAATGTGCTATGAGAATTAAACAATTAATTTTGGGGGGAAAAGAAAGCACTCTACTTGAAGTCACAACAGTAGGAGAATTGGTAACCAGAAATCACCTTTTTAAAAAATAAAAATAAAAAATTGTGGATGGTTCAGTGTGGTTCAGTATGGTTTCCATATCTGAGAACTTTTATCTGGGAGACAACTGAAAAATCTATCTGAATTCTCCTCTTCACATAACTTGTTCAAAAGGTAAACACTAAATCTGATTGAAAATTGCTATCCCAGATCTAACTGGGGGAGCAGTGTGAGAAGGCAAGGAGCACAAATCTGAAAAACAGATATTGTCCCTAATTAGTCAAAACTGTCTGTTTTCAAAAGCTTTCTTTTCGGGATGCAGTGGATGCCCTGCTCTTCCGGGGCACCTGTTGCCATTTTTGTGTGTAATTCCCACTCCCAGCCCACAGTCCCAATGTCACGCCTGCCTCCACCGCCTTCTGCTGCTCTGCCTGTTCCAGCAAGACCCCTGTGGCTCCAGCTGCCCATATCCATACTCCGGCTGCCTACTGTGAAGGCTCAGGCATGGACCCAGATCAGTGAACCCCAGCTCACCAGAAACAGAGCTTGAGCTACCAAGTAGGCAATATGGGCAACCAGGAAGTTTGAGCTTAAAGGGCGAGTTTGAGCTCTGAGCTGACTTGACAGCACAGATAATACCATAATGTCTACACACACTACTCGACCCAAGACAGACAGTAAAGACAAGGCGTGGCTGATATGAGCAGGAGACAGAATGATTTCACTCTTCCCCTACTATTTTTCATTGTAGAGTCAAGTCTAGATAGAATAGGACAGTTGCTACATTTCCAGATAGATTACGGGCCACACAATACAAACATAAGAAATAGTTTTGTCAAGGATGAGTTTTACAAGATTAGTTTTTTCTGCTTCAGTTCTCAGACCAGGAAATGTAAGGCTAGACAAAACCAGGAGCAATACGTTTTCATCAACTTGATGTTTATCTGTGCAAAAACTCTTATGTTATCTTAAACAATATAGAATACTTTGACAAATGTAGAACTAAAACAGTGGTTTAGTTCAGAAATATCTGAGGATATTATCATTAGAAATGTCTGAAAGGTCCTGATAAATTTAGGAATCATGTTAGCGTCTTCATTGGTTAATACTACATTGATGTCATCCTTTTAACCAGACAAGATTTTAATTTTTTTTTCAATTCTAGCTCAGCAATCAAGGTTTTTAATAACTTACATGTTCAAAAGTTATCTTTTTCTTGCTCCATATGGCAATATTTTATTTTTATCTGTTTGTTCTGTTTTCTCAAAAAAATCCTATTGAAATTGAAAAATTCAAGAATACTGTCTGAAATGGCATTTAGAGGAATTGTATTAGAAAAAACTGAACACACAACATTAGCATTTACATTATACACCCAAGATCTTAAAGTGCTCATGACGTACCTTAAAGAACTTCAAGAATGTGTACAATGAGACTTAAAGGGAAAGAATTCATGAAAAACCAGTATTTCAATCTTTTATTTCTTAATATCGTGTTGCAAGCTTTGGTAACAATAGTAGTTAAACAGTAAAGGATCGGTGAAATGGAAGAATATCAGCAGCTTATATATCCAGCCAGCATAACTGAACCATAGCGTGGATCAACTTGGATAACATACCACATGCACTTTTCTAGTCTCCAGGATTGTTAATGAATTTATAACACACTGGGATTAAATACTACTATATCATTTGGGGGGTTTTTTTGCTTAATTGATAAATAATATGAAATGAGTTTAAGGCTGAAACTGACATTTTAGTCATTGTTTCTCAATTTTGGATGTGGGAGGAAGGGCCTAACCTGTAGAACAGGAAAGAAGTCTACCTCATCACGCACAGTTACCCAGGTATGGAGAGTGTGACAGCTCTAACCTGGCTCCTGGCTTCAGGATTCCCTAATCATCACTGCCCCGCATTAGCATGGCCCCTCTATTTCACTTTTTGGCCTAGCCACAGACATATGACATATGTACGTGAGTCTGGAAGTGAAGGAGAGAAGTATGGCATGAAGAAATCTGCTTTTGAGGAATTCACCCATATGGCAGATTCTCTCTTTACTGGAGGAAACTACAGCTGCTTGTCAGACTCAGCATAACAGTTGCAAAGTAAGTAAGAATAGCAGTCACCAAAGTCAGATTTGTACAGGAACTGACCATCAGGAGCATCAGTGGAAATCACTGGCATCCTCAACTGGGTAAGCTCTGAAAGGTCTCTCAAATGACACATTGAGTGCTACCAAGTAGGCAATATGGGCAACCAGGAAGTTTGAGCTTAAAGGGCAAGTCTGAGCTCTGAGCTCAAATGCAGAGGAACTTTAGAAAATTGAGATCTTCAAATAGTTGAAGATATTGAAGGCTAGGTTCTGATGAATAGATTCATATCACTGTGGGGGTGGTTAAAACAGTGGAAGCAGAGCAACTGACAGTGCAGAGATAAACCCATTTGGGCTGCCACATTGTGGCAAGATATTGCTGACCAGCTAGGGAAACTCACTGTAGAGGTACCTCATGTAGATGCCTGCGTACCCACGTGTCAGGCCACTGAGGAGCATCAAAGCAATCAACAAGTGGATCAGGCTGCTAAAATTTTCCAGGTAGATTTGGACTGGGAACACAAGGGTGAACTACTTTTTGCTGGGTAGGCTCATGACACTTTAGGACATCAAAGAAGGGATGCAACATACAGATGGGCTCGTGACTGAGGGGTGGATTTAACTATGGACACTATTGTGCAAGTTATCCATGATTGTGAAAAATATGCCGAAATTAAGCAAGTTAAATGGTTAAAGGCAAACCCATTCATGGGACCGTTTTTGCTCAAGGATCCAGATGTACTTGGTGGGTGATGCTGAAGAACTGAGAAGTTCAACATGTACCTCAAGGAAATTTAGCCCTCAATTTTGAGCTGTGTGATGTTAATTGTTATGTAACACTAATAGTATTCAGTAAGTGTTTTTCAGGATAACATAGAGGTGATGAAACCAGAGTTGGCTTCAAGTGTCATCCAGCAAACTCTTCAAGGTGGATATGTTACCCATGAGCACAAACTGTGATGAATTTCATACCATCTTTCCTCCCCTGAGAGACTGCTATAGTAGAAGGAAACCTGCAATTATGAACTAAATGAACTTAATGAACTTTTGTGTATAAAGATAAATCACAAATTAGTGATTTGTGTATATATTTGAAGATAAAAAAAGCAGCAGTGACCTGAGCATGATGCAAATGGTATGGAATAAGGGGTAGATTGTCCTCGTTTGAGGTAAAACAGAACCAATTTTTATCAGTAATTTTACTTCTCAGTTAAGTCTCCTCTAACTAACTGAAATTAATGGCGTATTTTTCACACAGTGTCTGCTTCTAGCAGACAACATCTGATCTTTATAGTTAATACCAAGGAATGATCTGCAGAGAGGCTCTTGTTTATACTTATTGCTATAACAACCAAGGTCAGCTAACTTTGTTATGTATCAAGTTGGAAGGTCAGAAGCAGAAGAGCATAGAGGGATCACACTTTGGGGCTCAGCAGACAGGACAGGTGACCCAAAACTGACCAACAGGGTGTTCCATCCCATCTGCATCAAGGTCAGTATAAAATCTAGGGACAAAGGGTCAGCCTCTTTCTTCAATGTCCGGCATCCGAGTAGGATTCTGTCGGTTCATTTGCCTTTGATCCTGACCTGTGTGTTCTTGAGTCCGGATCTGGAATCCAGTTCCCATTCATCGCTGAGTCCAGTCTGGGACTTTCCCCATGCCTGCCGGGGACGTGTTTGTCATCCTGGGACCTTGATATGGTTTCTATATATTGTATGTATTTCATTATTTTCTTATTAATATTATTATCTTTTCTTACTAATATTTCATTACAGTAGTTTTAGTTTTCTTTTCAACCCATAAGTCACTCTCTCTCATCCTCTCTGCCTTCTGAAGGGAGAGAAGGAGAGAGGTTAAAGAAAGCATCTGTCATTCATTTAGTGGCCAGCCCAGCTCAAATCATGACATCAGCAAGAGCTCTTTTTATTAAAAGCTAAAAATTTGGACCTTGTATTCATAGAATCATAGAATAATTTAGTTTGGAAAAGACCTTTAAGATCATGAAGTCCAACCGTTAACACTTCAAAGTCCACCACTAAACCGTGTCTCTAAGTACCACACCTACACATCTTTTAAATACCTCCAGGGATGGTGACTCAACCACATCCCTAAGCAGCCTATTCCTAATGTTTGACAAAACTTTTGGTGAGGAATTTTTTCCTAATATCCAATCTAAACCTCCCCTGGTGCAACTTGAGGCTGTTTCCTCTATCCTATCANCTGATGGCCACACTATTTCTAATACAAGACAGGATGCTATTGGACTTCTTGGCCACCTGGGCTGACTGCCAGCTCGTATTTAGCCATTTGTTGACCAACACCCCCCTGTCCTTTTCTGCCAGGCAGCTCTCCAGCCACTCTTCCCCAAGCCTGTAGTGCTGCATGGGGGTGTTGTGACCCAAGTGCAGGACCCAGTACTTGGCCTTGTTGAATCTCATACAATTGGCCTCTCCCCATTAATCCATCCTGTCCAGACCCCTCTGTAGAACCTTCTTACCCTCAAGCAGGTCAACACTTCCACCCAACTTGGTGTCATCTGCTAACTTACTGAGGTTCCATTAAAACCCTTCATCTGGATCATTGATAAAGCTGTTAAACAGAAGATATGTCTCATAATCACAAACATAGGATTTAACAAAACCTACTAATCTCATCTACAAATCATATAATATAATACTCAAATATATCTTCTTCAAACTGATGAATGGAAGTAATATACTTCTGCAACTGCAGGCTCCAAATATTGAGTACCATTTTCTAAAGTTCACAATCAGTTTTGTTGTAACTAGTAAGATTTTTGTTGTGAAAGTTTCTTCCTTTAATGAAAACACTTTCTACATTCTTTAAGCTGGAGAAAATACTGTTTATGTTATTCAATTTTAAAGTATTTTATATTATTTTATCATGCAGAAAAAAAAACACTCAAAATCTGTTTCATATTTGTGTAAGTCACATTTTTAAATGATAAAAAAGTGCTACTCAGTCTCCAATGTTTCCCATTTCTATAATAAAAACATTGCAGTCTTGCTATAATACTTCAGCAACACTTTTTGTTTAAAGAGAATACTTTACCCACAAGTTCCCTTGGAAAAAACCTGAAATAATAAAACAATTATGTATGCCAAGTCTCCACTTCCCTGAACAGCGCTTTCAAGTATTGAAAGGAATCCCATAGTTAATTTTTTCTTCCATTCCCTTGTTAATCTCTTTTTTCAACATCAAACCTATTCATTTAATAATTAAAAATACCATGGATAGAATTTAATTCACCTAACTCTGCTGCCCAGAGTTGTGATTAATGGGGTGAAATCCTTTTGGTGGACGGTCACCAGCGGTGTCCCTCAGGGCTCAGTTTTGGGGCCGGTTTTGTTTAATATCTTTATCAATGATCTGGATGAGGGGATTGAGTGCACCCTCAGTAAGTTCGCAGACGACACCAAACTAGGTGGGAGTGTTGATCTGCTTGAGGGTAGGAAGGCTCTACAGAGGGACCTGGACAGGCTGGATCGGTGGGCCAAGGCCAATTGTATGACGTTTAATAAGGCCAAGTGCCGGGTCCTGCATTTTGGTCACAACAACCCCAAGCAACGCTACAGGCTTGGGGAAGAGTGGATAGAAAGCTGCTTGGCAGAAAAGGACCTGCGGGTGCTGGTGGACAACCAGCTTAACA
>VWZL01002497.1:64609-81325 GCA_013396915.1 Stercorarius parasiticus
TTTGGCCCTTCAGGGCATGCTCTAGTGTCAGAGATTGTAGGGGTTGGTTTTTGTGTGTGTATGGTTGGACTTGATGATCTCAAAGGTCCTTTCCAACCATGAAGATTCTATGATTCTATGTTCAATTTTTCATCCCCCTGTATCCCCAAATACTTCTCTGCAGGGCTGTTCTCTATCCATTTATTCCACATCTGTACTGATATTGAGGATTGCCCTTACGCAGGTTCAGGACCTTGCACTCATTCTTTTTGAACTTCATGAGCTTTGCATAGGTTCACCCCTCAAGCCTGCAGGTCCCTCTGCATGGCATCCCTTCCCTCAAGTGTATCAGTTGCACCACTCAGCTTGGTGGAATCCACAAATCTGCTGAGGATGTACTCAATCTCACTATGTCATTGATGAAGATATTGAGCAGTATTGGTCCCAGTATGGACCCTTGAGGAGCACCCCTTTTTACTGGTTTCCACTTGGAATGAGGCAGTGACTGTAACTGTTTGAATGTGGTCATCCAGCCAATTCCTTATCCATCTAACAGTCCATCCATCAAACCCATTTGTCTCCAATTTAGAAGTAAAGATATTGTGGGGGACCATATCAAAGTCCTTACAGAAGTCAAGGCAGATGACATCAGTTGTGACAGTTCAGATGTAGATATTACAACATAAACATGTACTTTGCGTGTTCTTTTCTACCCTTGTCCTTACCACTATCTTTTATGATCAAAAAGTATCAAGTTATACTTTTTCATTATTTCTTCCCTTTTATTAGCATCTAAACTTTGGGAACTGGTAAAACAGTCCAAAGCATTCCACAGCAGAAACAAAAACATTTTACTTAATTTCAGTGGACAGAATTGACTGACCTAAAAAAGTTGTAATATTTTTGCAGATTTATTCAATGGGTACACACAGAAGAAATATAATGGTATAACAAGAGCAGATGCTGACATTTTCATTTTGAGATCTAGCATCTCTATGCCCTGCATGGGGAAAAAAAAAACCAAACAAACACCAAAAATCACAAACTAAATACAACGTCTTTTATCACATTTTTATTCATTCACCTATGATTTAGATTACACTGATCACAAAATAGTATGCTAGATTTTTGCTAGTCTGAATGTAAGGTGTTAGAGTTTGGGGCAGGAAGCTGAAAAGTCACTGAGATCATATATATGTGTGTTCTCAACCCATATGGACCTCTGCACATGACCTTGATCAAGTTACCAGATAAGGAAGTATAAATTTATAAGACCCTGTAACCCATGGCCAAGGAGTTCATCTGTCTGTGACCAAAAGCTCAGTTTTGTGTAGCGCAGCTAGGTGGCTTTCTGTCAGAGAAAATTGTTGCTGACTAATGACAAAGTACAAAAGTTAAAGCCAAGAAAGCAAAAACACAGACAGAATTAAAGTTGTTGAGACAATAATAGTTACCAATTCAAGGATTCAAGGAATTAAAAAAAAAAGAACAAACAAGCAAACAAAAAAAAAAAGACTGACAAGGTTTCTTGAGGAAAATAAAGACCTAAAAAAAACCCCAAAAACAGAGAACCAGAAGATAGGCACTTAACAAGACTGAGGATCAGCCCTTCATAAAGGGCAAAGAGGCAGCACTTCTGCAGCTGACTGATGACTGCCTGGCCAGCAGAGACTCACTGGGTGTCTCATCAGGGTCCGTGAGCAAATTAATCCTAAGCCTAGCTGAGCTGTGAATATGAGACAATAAATAATTGCTTTGAATATTTATGTTGTATATCCTGCTTGCAGGATCTCTGTGAATTGTAAAAGATGCCTGAACAAAAGTGACCCAGTTAAGGAGGTTACAGTTCCACATTTTACACCAGGAAACAGCTTCTGCATGTGGAATATACCCCTCCTGAGCTTTTCATTTACTTGCACACTTTGATATAGTCTGTGAAGGAACTAAATGTGTAGTAGTTCTGGTCCACCATTTGATTATTGCTCTGACCAGGACCACACTAGGAGTCTATTTGCTCTAAGAAGAAATGGAGTAGGCACCGATGCCCAGGAAATTCACAACATGTTTGTATGCTTACACCAGCACTATTGTTTCTTCCTGGTAGATTCTACAAAGTTGACATTAATTTCTGAGGGAATTTCTGTGACTTCTGGAAGTTGCAATTTTTTCTCTCAATCCTGACAATATTTTGCCCAAGTGTGTGCAATGTTACTATAGTTAGTTCTTTACATGGCAAAGATATTTATTTTCTTATGCCTCCTTCCTATTTTACTCCTTTTCTCTTAAATCTCGTCAACATTTCAGCAATTTCTACTGTGTCAATAATGAGTTCAAATCTATATTTTTTCCCCCCAGGAAGATTCTAACTGTGAAAGATCTCTCAGGTAACAAATAGACTTTTCAATATCCTTTCTTTCCCCAAATCTCTATACAATAAGAGTTAAAATGTTTGGTCTTCTATGTATATAATATTCTGGTAATTTTATTGTAAAAGTTGCTGTATAATCTACTAGTTACATGACAGCTTGCCGAAATTGTAGTAAAGGACCTGTAATAAACCTGAATCGCTTTGTACTACGAAACCAGTGCCTTTGCCGGTAGTTCTTAAGTATTTTAAGCATGTGTATGTATGTGTTTATATAAATATTCCATTGCAGGCACCTAATTAAAGGCTTTTTTGAGCTTTAAGAAAAGTGCTGCAGCTTTGACATCTAAAACATTTTGCCAGTAGCCTTAATCAATGTCATGTGTTTTATCATCTACTAAATAGCCACAGGCACTGATCAATACAATAGCAGAGCCACTCGTCATTAATCTCAATCTGTTCTAGGTCAGCATCCTGGTACCTTCAACTGCGAATTTTTAATGCTCGTCTGATGAACTAATGCATCCTTTTCTTATTCCTTGGCATTGTACTTTTCCTACTCATCCCCTAACACAGGAGCCAAGCTTATTTCTGGTAACTTCTATTTAAGCCCCAAAATAAAATTCAACATTGTCAAGGTTTTGGATTTTTCTTTGAACATATCCATTTTCAACACTGCAATAATTTTTCGTTCTTGCCACGATAGCAGTAAATGCAGAGGGTCTGCCTGCATCCACTTGAATTAGATTTTCTAATAGTTGTTACTATTCCATGTATTAGACAGATGTGGGGTTTCTTGACATTAAAAGGGTATGGAATTCATAAATTGTAAAGATACCTTTGGAAAAACACAGGTTCCCGGAGATACTGCAGCTTGTAAATGTTTTCCACCAATAGGGAATTGCCCTGTACCCAGGGCAAAAACAGTCAAACAGCCAGCAGACCTCCTAGACCTTGTGAATGGCATTCTTTTAATGTAAGCTGTGTTAAAACAAGACATCAAAACTAAGAGGTTCAGGATCTGTTTAGAGCAAATAGGGAGAGATGTGCCTCCAGAGCACAGTGCCTCATTTTCTAAGTTGAATATCCAAAACACAGGATAAACTACCATATAATAATGCCAGTTTGGCAGAATGTCGGATTGCTTATCCAGCCTTACAAGATCTGCTCAGCAGACAGTAGTCTTTCTTTTTTGCAGTCTTTGGTACTAGCAACAAGTGTTTGGATTCATCGCATATAACTTTGGCCATTAAGAATAATTAATTAATGTGATCATAGTATGGATTTCTGAGTGGAATCGATCGTTCTTTGGTGATGCCTCTCTCATTTCCTTTCCAGTGATTACAGAAGGAGATAACCAGAATCATTTATAAGCTTAACATTTGGATGGCTAAAATTAAGGTGAATTCAAACCTTCTTGGGCAACTATTCCTATAGATCAAGCTTTGCATGGCTTAAAACAAGTAAGTAGCAGATCTTTCACATGTTAGGAGCACACAGAAATTGCTTTCTTGACTGTTCAAATAATTAACGTAAAATCTAGTTACCAGAGCTTTGAAATAACATCATAACGTATTCAAATTCCTGAACTGCTTCTAGAAATAGAGTCCTGTCCTTTGTAATAAAGTGTGTTCAGTAGTAATGTCAGGCTGGTTTGCCCAGAGTGGCATTATCTTCTCCAAATTTTCAGAAAGAAGCTCAGTGGTATCAGATTAATGAAACTGTTTAAAAATTTGCTTGGGAAAACAGCAGCCAAATATCATCCATACACACTGTAATTAAAACCACCTTATTTTTAAAGATTAATGAAAATTACAATAGGTTATAATAAACAAATATTTACAATTTTCTTATAAAAAGAGCAATGATGCATTAAGACAGCAGAACTACTGAGGTATTTCTGCTGATAAAAAAAAATACTAATGTAGCAATAGATACAAGCAATTAGTCTGTCATGATTTAACCAGCCTGGAAGTGATTAATTTTCAGTAATTGTGCTCATCTATTAAGCTTTTACGTAATTATCCTAGAAAGCAAAACAAAGAACAGTTTACACAGATGCGTGTATCCGTATTGAGCTCCACTTGAATTGACCATGACAGAAAGCTGAAGTATCAACATTTCACATTAAGGGCAGAGAGTGATGGATCTTTCTGCCAGATTAGCATCAGAGACAATAATCCTGTGGGACAGTGACTCTTATTTCCCAATAAATTTAAACAATGTCTAGTGTATTGATGTCCTAGGATTATTTGTTGTTTTGTTTTCAATCAAACGGTAATAAAAAAAAAAAATCTCCTTCAAAACATTCTGGATTCTGAGGCTTAAAAGATTCCTAGGAAAAAAAGAGCCTCTAAAGCTGATGGCATTTCTTCCATTTATCTCCACTAATGGTGGGTGATGTTTCTACAAGCATAGAAACCGTCTCTGAGAATTGTTCACAATAATCATAGAATCGTAGAATGTGTTGGGTTGGAAGAGACATTTAAAGGTCATCTAGTCCAACCCCCCTGCAGTAAGCAGGGACATCTTCAACTAGATCAGGTTGCTCAGAGCCTCATCAAGCCTGGCCTTGAATGTCTCCAGGGATGGGGCCTCCACCACCTCTCTGGGCAACCTGTGCCAGTGTCTCACCACCCTCATTGTAAAGAACTTCATCCTAATGTCTAAACTAAACCTACGCTGCTCTAGTTTAAAACCATTGCCCCTCGTCCTATGGCTACATGCCCTTGCAAACAGTCCCTCCCCAGCTTTCCTGTAGGCCCCCTTCAGGTACTGGAAGGCCTCTATAAGGTTTCCCTGGAGCCTTCTCTTCTCCAGGCTGAACAGCCCCAATTCTCTCAGACAGTCTTCATAGGAGAGGTGCTCCAGCCCTCGGATCATCTTCATGGCCCTGCTCCTGCACAGCTCCAACAGGTCCATGTCCTTCTTGTGCTGAGGGTTCCAGAGTTGGACACAGTACTCCAGGTGGGGTCTCACGAGAGCAGAGGAGAGGGGGAGAATCACCTCTCTGGATCTGCTGGCCACATGTCTTCTGATGCAGCCCAGGATGCAACTGGCCTTCTGGGCTGTGAGTGCACATTGTTGTCTCATGTCCAGCTTTCCATCCACCAGTACCTTCAAGTCCTTTTAATAATACATACAAGCATCCTCCTAATTTCTTAATGTTTATCCAGCGTGTTACACAGGACTTGTGTATAACACCAGCAAACCTGCATCACTGGTTGTAAGCAGCAGGCCCAGAGCACGTAACAGCAGAACCTGTGTAGTGACCCAAAACAACTTGTTCAGGGATGTATACTTGTCACCACCCCCACCTCAGGACTACTTCCGCCATTCTTCTACACCAGGTATGTAGCATAAGCCTATTCTGCAAGTAGAAAATCTTATTTTTTTTAAGGGAGTGCTGGAAAGATATACAGAGAATATTTGTATATAGAGCATGTCTGCATCATGCACAGATTCCTCAGCTAGCTCCAAAATTAGAATTATTGAAGTCTCCTAAACACAGTGCTCTGTCAAAGCTAATTAACGGCTGCTGAAAAGAGGAGGCAATTAGCTTGGGAGCAACCCTTCACTGACACAGTCTTATCTTTTCAGGTATCAAAACTTCTGAAACATGTTGTTATTATCATTATAATAGCACTGCGTAACAAGCTAAGGTGCCTTTTATGGGATGGTATTGACTAGAGCACACAGGGACCTCTCAGCTGCTGTACTGGGCCTGCAATGCTGCCATTTGTTAAATGTAGGATGCAGAAAGATGACAGAAACACTATGTGGTAGTAGCATGATACTTGGAAGCTGAACAGAGGAGAGAGGCAGGGTTTCGCTGGGCCTCAGGGCTTATACCATTTCCTGAATGCAGTAGTGACACATGCCTGTGGAGGTACAGGAAAGGGGAGAGGGCCCATGATGGTAAAGGCAGCGCAAGAGAGAGAAGGTAAATGGGGAAGGATAACAGAGTAACAGGCAAAGCCATGCGGTCCATCTAAACAAGTGTGGGGACCTTAGTTTTAAAATAGAAATGTCATAGAATCATAGAATGTGTTGGGTTGGAAGGGACCTTTAAAGGTCATCGAGTCCAACCCCCCTGCAGTAAGCAGGGACATCTTCAACTAGATCAGGTTGCTCAGAGCCTCACCAAGCCTGACCTTGAATGTCTCCAGGGATGGGACCTTCACAACCTCTCTGGGCAACCTAATACACTATGCTTTAGCTATCAGGACTTCCAAGGTTAAGTTTGTGTAAGTGAATGTGTATTGTGGGCAAAATACCTGTAAATTAAATACTGTATTTACATTATAGGCCAGTATTTATCTTGTGCCTCCCCCTATCCAATAGCACACACCCTTGATTTTCATAGCACAAAAAAATGGAGGAGACGCAGGGGGTATCTTATCACCGTGTATAAATAACAGATGCAAAGGAGTCAAGAAGAAAGAGTCAGAGTCAGTTTTACCCAGTGACAGGGCAAGAGGCAACAGGCACAAACTAAATTATGGGAAATCCCATTTCAGAGTAACAATAAGGGGTTTTTTTTCTGTGATGGTGGTCAAACACTGCAAGAGGTTGCCCCATCAGATAGTAGACTCTCCATCCTTGGAGATACTCAGACCTCATCTTAACACAGTCCTGGTCAACCTACTCCAGCTGACCCTGCTCTGTACAGGGGTTAGACTAGACGATATCCAGAGGTGCCATCCAACCTCAGTTGCTCTGTGACTCCACAGCGGGTCAAACATTCACACCCTCCACTCAATACAGCAGGTACTAGTGTTTTTCATTCCTAGGCCAGGCATGCCTTACCTAATTGATGACACAACTAGATTAGGAAGTAGGGGTTTCCTGAATAGTTTAATCAGCCACAATTTTAAATTAATTTGCTGCAAAATTTTATTCATGTTTCAAATTAGGCTAAAGGGTTAAGGAAAAAAAAAGACTGCGTGAAATACTTGTTAAGAAAAAAAAGTATTTGAGTGCAATCATTTAAGAAGAATGCAGAGAAACCTAATAATTAGGTGACACAGTTGATTTGGAATAATAGGAATAAAATGTCAACAGGGAATACAAGCAATTTGATTTATGTGTTTGATTTTGAGTTTCAACTGAAATACAAAAGGTAAGAAACTAGAAGGACAAAATACGGGATAAAAGCACATATGTAATTACATCCTGAGCTCAATTAATCAGCATATGCTGTAGTACCAAAATGCTTAGCTGGTATTCATTCCTACCTTGTTTCTAAGAGAACATTCTGAACTCAGAGAAAACACCACGAAAACTGGTTTCTTACCACAGGTCTGGGGAAAAATGTTCATCTCAAGAACAGATATTATTTCACCTGATAAATATATATTTTAGAAAAGGACTAAAGGTTAAGTAATAAACAACAGTATTTTTTTTTAATTTTGGTCCATTTGTAAGGCTTTCTAGACAAGTGCTTTCACTGCTTTCAGCAGCACTTTTCTAGACATTGGAACCAGGAAATGACTTGTGTGTAGCAATGCTCCAAGTTGCAGAGCGAACTTCTAAGTACTGTTTATGGTATCAGAATATGCAGTCCTTTATAAGGCATCTATACAATGGATAGAGGTAGATAGGCATGTAAACTAGGGAAAAGAAAAGAGTCTTAAATCCTTCCCAGAATTTACTGCCACAAAACTCTTCCTTTTACTTAGGATTTGCTGCACTTTTACCTGTCCTAGATTCAAGGCATAAAGTTACTTCTTTTCCGGAAATTTCTTCTGCTTGGTAGATGCATTAAGCTGATGCAGCAAAAGGTCTGGTATAGATCTAGATAGAGTCCCTTCTTCACTTTTGTAAATCAACAGTGGGAGCCTCCAACAATGCCAACAGTGGCATTGGTCTGGGAAACCTCTCTGCTTTTCACACTGCTTTTCATTTAAAAAAATGCCTTTTGATTGTTCATTCAGTGTGACAATAACCTGAGATGTTTTGACAGTGGAACCCCCACTTACTCCCACGGAGAACTAGTGAGCATGCAAGAAACTGAGAGGATGTTCATAAATTTTTGACATGAGACACAGTTAGCTACAAAACACGTGAAAAAAGCCGGTGTTTTGGGGACCAGAAGTGAGCATGTTAGTTACTCTGGAGCTGACCTGGTTGTTACTTTATGAACTGGAAATGAAAATGCTAACGATTACAGTTAGTTGAAAGAGATCAGAAGTAATGACACTGCTGTGAGCATAGGCCATGCTGTATGTGCACTTCTTTTCCTGTATCTCCATGGATGATCTAGAAATGAGACAGAGAGCACTCTCAGCAAATTTGCACATGATACTAAATTAGGGGGAGTGGTTGACACATCAGTTGACAGAGCTTCAGTTCAGGGGACCTTGAGAAACTTAAGAGTTAGCAGCAGCTCTGCAGAAATGGACTTAGGGATCACAGCTGATACCAAGCTGAGTTTGAGTCAGCAGTGCTCTCTTATTGCAAGATACACGTTGGATATTGGGGTATAGTATGACCAGTGTGGGTAGAAGACTGAAGGGAATTGTTAGCCTACTCTGGTTGGAATTGGTAAGGCTAAACCCGGAAGGTTGTGTCCATTTTTGGTGTCTTCTTCATAGTACCAGGAGGTATAACAAGGGCAACAGTCACAAATTTCACCTTGGGAGCTTCAAAATGGATATTAGGACAATTGTTTGGAGTTTGAGATTTGGCTAGACAAAACCACTGCTAAACTGATCTAGGGTGAGCAACAGTCCCACTTAAAGTAGGAGGCAGGAACATGTAACCTCCATATGTCCCTTCCAACTCATATTTTTATGACTCTGTAAAATACTGATTCAAAATATACTATTTTGTTCCACTTGGTTTGACTGAACAACTGAGCAACAGAGAAGACAGGAGAGTTAAGTCCTAGATGTGCTGAAACATATTGCACATTCCTGCCATAGGAAACTAGGGAAAAAAAAATAAAATAGAAAGCATAATGAAACTAATAAAAGAAAGCCGGAGCAGAAGTGATCAGATATGTTTATTGCAAGATGTTTCTTACCCTTTTGCAAAAACTGCACTGAATAAACCAGTCTTTGCTACTATCGGTTAAAAATCATGGCTTTAGTGATCATATAAGTAACACAACTAAATTCTTCTGCATAGATGTCAATTAAAAAAAGATGTGGAAAATTATTTCAAAGGAATTTGAAGGGTATGAGAGAAATAGATTAGCACTTCCTAGAGATTACAAAACTTGAAAAAATTAATTCTCATGTCACTGCAGACAAAGAATGAAAAGAATTTGCAGGGAAAAGCAGTGAAAATTACATGTATATATTTCTGTATTTTAAATTACTTCTATTTAACACAACTATCAAAACTTAAAGTATACCTTAATTGTATGACACTTAACATAAAGAAAATACTATATATATTCACATAGGAAATGAAATTTATAATACCCTTTTAAAATTGAAATTACTATTATAAAGCAGTCCTGCAGTTCTTATGCTAGAACATGGAAGCCTAAGAGTAGAAGTGATTCTTCTCTTGCTTCAATTGTAGTCATACGAAGCAATAAAAGTCTGATATTCCTCATACAGCAGAATCTGTAGCATGATTGGTTCCCTCAGAAATGCATACCCTCAAACCAAGAAATTCTCAGGAAAAAAAATGCTAAAGCATATTGTCATCGCAACAATCCACAACTCATGCTCTTCTCAGCTGCAGAGTTCATGAGTATGAATATCTTCGCTCCTGTGACACAAAGGTTTCTGTGAGCTATAAACTACTGATTTACTCATTCACTATGCCTCTTGCTCAGATTTTTCCTCTGTCCTGAGTTAAGTCCAAGTTAGGTGTAACTTTACTTCCCTGGAATGACTGCAACACAGGCATCAAAGGTAGGACCCTTTCAGAAGTAAATTTTGCAGTTAAAATGAATGAGGGTGGTTTTTCTGAAAAAAAATTCAGCTAGAAAGTATTGACTGGTCAGAACAAAAATTGTTGGTGAACACAAATTAGTTTCAAGAAATTTTTAACAACAATATCTCTCAAGTTTGCAGTGGAACATTTCAAAGAAAAAATAACGCGTCATCCCAGCACAGTCCAGTCCCAAGGCCAAGACTTCAAATCAAACAAAGCTGTGACCTTACGTTGCATCTCTTACTATCACAGCCAGAACTAGTGCCAATGCAGTCAGCGCACTTCTGTCTTTCATCTGGCAAAATGAATTTTTAACTATTTGTACAAAATTTGGGTAGATCCAACATGAGAAAAAGAGAAACCAGCTGACGGTAAACTTGCTGACTAGGACATTCATGGACGTTGTGAATCCTTTCTTCAAATTAGCAAAGGAGAGACTTTAACCTTCTTTTTCTTAACTTTCTCTAATCCTCATCACAGATGAGTATTTCAGCCACAACTTTTTCTTTTTCTGTGTTTTTTTTTTTTCCCCCTGGGGTGGCACTCTCCTTCTTCCTTCTTTTCCATAAATTTTCAGAATCTTCCAAAGTTAAGAAGGGACAGGAGGAATTCTGCTCATTTTCTTATTTTTTGGCATTACTTTTTTTTCCTTTCCAGCTGAGCATTGTTGGATTCACAGTTCATTGCTTCTAGCACATGCGCAGCACCTGGGCATAACTTTTAGCCTCTTCAACATATCAAATATCTGCTTTCACATAAACTGTAAAAGCCTGTTAGAGGGCACCTGCAAGGAATGATGAACTTTCTTTGAAAGGATAGTTATTACTCACATCACTTAGGTTCCTGCTAAAATGGGATGTGACCTGAAAACTTTGAATTTTGATTTGAACATCCTAAAGTTCACATCATCTCTAACAGCATACCTGGATTCAAAATCTAATCCCTTTGCATAAGCAGAGGAAAAAAGATATTGTTGAGGACTACTTCTAAACTTTGCAAAACTAATTTCATTGTAATAAATGAGTGACTGATTGGCTAACATACTGTTGGTATCTAAGGATCTACAGAAGTACTTATGAGAAAATAATTTGAGAACACTGTGACCCAGACTAAATTTAGTTTAGAAGTAGAGATAAAACTTGAATTACTATGGACAGAGAGCCTGGGTTCATCATTATCATGTGGCAAAATAACCTTATTACTTGCAAAACAAGTATAAGTAAAGTGAAAAAAAAAAAAGCAAGCATTAACAGCGTAGTCAGTAGGTGAAGCAAAATGGTTATTCCTCTCTGTTTGGCATTTATGAGTCTGCATCTGGAGCACTATGTCCAGTGTGGAGCCATTCCAATACAAAACAGACAAACAAGAGACTGCCCCATGGAGGGCCACCAGGTTGGTCAGTGTGCTGGAGTACAGGATATATGAGGAGAGACAAAAGGAGATGGGTTTGTTTAGCTGCAAGAAAAGAAAGTTAATAACCTTACTGCTGTCTTCAACTACATATTAGGTAGTTATGGAGAACATAAGGTCAAACTCCATTTGGAGAGGCAACAATCATAAAACAAATTCTGACTAAGTATTAAGAAATAAAGCTCACCATGACAGCAGTCACTATAGCACTTTGCCCAGAAAGACCTCAGAACCTCCATTCTTAGCCATGTTGAAAAGGGAGCAACCTGAGCAACCTGACCGAACACTGAAGTTCACCCTGTTTTGAGTCAGGGATTAGATCAGATAGTTTCAGGAGTCCCTTCCACCCTAAACGATTCTTTGGTTCTGTTACTCGTCCTTTAAATGAGGAATATGTCCTCCTGATATGTCTCAGTATTCTTGGGACTACAACTCCAGTCCTGCCCTTGAGTGTTTCTCTGTGTATACATGAAGACTTGCAACCACATGTTTTTCTGTTGGCACGCAGAAGTGTTTGGCTCAGCTAATAACAAGCAATATTTGTTCTCTTTGAGAAATGTATCCCTTATTTCAGTGTTACCCAGTGTAATGAATGCACAGGAAACAATAATCCACAATTAGATTGGTCATTTATCTCTTTCTAATATATGTTCGTAATCAATAAAAAATACCAACTAAGCCATTATTTCCAATAACAACATGCCCACTTTAATTACAAAGAAACTGGTAGTGAATAGGATTCATTTAAGGCTGACAAATTAGGATGGGTGTTCACTGTATATGTTTATCCCATGCATTTTATCACAATGAAGAGTTCTCAAAGGAGATAAGGAGACACTGTGTAACTGAAGATATTGAATGATTCAGCAACTGTTGTCCATAAAAGCTTATTATGGGCTATAACATATTTTATGAAACCTACAGAGACAAAATATTCTCTTTGAAGAAGTGCAGCAGACATCGGGCCTGAAATTGAAATCATAACTCTAATTTACCAATTAGAGCCAGTAATATAGTATGAAGTATTCTGTTAAAAACAAAATACTCTTCTGTAAGCCAGCAATTTTCAAGACTAGTAGCTATGGCTGTTGAACCAATAGAGACTTTGTGTGTGGCCACCAAATAAAAATTAGGTGCTATACTCAGTTTTTCTAAATTAAACTGCGACTGCTCTTGCCAGTGTGAATATGCTGCAATGATATGTAAAAAAAACCCCAAAACACACGAGCTTATCTTAAAAGCCATACATTTACATACCTAAAGTATATGCTCTATACCTAAAAATATTGTCCCAGCCTCATTTAGCAAACTGTTTCTCTTTTCTTTGCAATAATTGTTTTGTATTTGGAAATTACTTTTGAAATAGCTATGTTTTGATTAAAATAGAATAAGAATTCTCCTGCATCTTTATACCACCCCATTTAAAGAAGAATATGTTTTGAATATGGCTGTTGAGAAGCTCCCATGCTATGAATTAGAGAAGAATAAAACAAAAAAAACCCTACCCAAACCTCTAGGAAACAGTCACATTTGTGGGAAAGTGCAAAAAACATGTGAATTCTGTACATTGACTGTATTTTGGTGGACGTTTGGGGAGAGGGAGGTTTTCTCTCCGAAGGTGGAATTCCCGCAAAGACAGTTGAGAAACAAAATGCTTACGGCACAGACTGAAATTCAATAATATAGTGCTTTAACAAAATTATCCAACCGGCAGTCTTCATATGTCCATCTAACAAAGGTATTGGCCTTTGAGTACCCAGAACAATTATTTGCTTACAAATAGTTTTGAGTCAATTAATGCTTTATAGGAAAGGCAACTAACTAGGAATATTGTATTCATTTAAGCTCCAAATAGTTGTTGTTTCTGATACAAACTCCTTACCTCACTTACTTTTTTTCCTGATTTCCTCTTTTCAAAAAGATAATGATGTGGCAGCAGGACTCAGCATGGCACCTGGTAGATTAAGGGTTAAAAGTATGAGTCATGAAAGCAGAGACCTTGCATGACTGATGTCAGTGATTACTCCTGCCAGACTAATTGGCCAGACTTCTCAGCTTCTTTAGCTCACATCTAGGACAACCTTTTGCAATGCAAGAGCCTTGACCCTGGGAAGCATTTGGTTTATATTTGAACTGGAGCTGAAGGAAGCTTTCATTATACATTCTGAGTAAAAGTGACTATGCAAGGCCTTTTCCTTGATCTAGCCAAATACTGCAGTGATCAGCATCTCATCTTTTGATATGGAAAAGAAGGTAGCTTTGAGCAGAAAGTCAACTAGAATTGAATACTTATACATTATTCCAAGGAAGCACAGCTAAGAAAGTTACCAATTGGGAAAGTTCATAGCTTTGGAAAATGGCTCACTACAACTCTGGTTCTAAGTTGCCTTAGAAACAGAAATGCAGAAACACTACAGAACATATTGGTATAACAATCAAGAAAAAAGTAAATTAATGGACAGAAAAATCTGACATGAGCCACTCCTTTTAGTCTTAGCGTGGAATTGACTTTCCCTTGGCGAGCATCTTTGCAAAAGCCAGTTTTGGGCAACAGAATCAACTTTTAGGTAGAAAAGATAAAAATAACAGATGTTTTGCTCAAAGAAACAGTATCTATTTAGCCGAAGTAGGTAAGGAAGTAGTTTTGCATGGGTTAAAATAGGGTTTAAACAAAGTTAGGAAAATTGTTCCAAAAGAAACGAAGTATTCAACCTTCTAAAGTATCTATAATGGCACTAATGGTAAATGCAGTGTATTTTTTTGCTCCCCTGTCACAAGTCATCCATCAGTGTGGACCTGACTTAGTCCATAAAATCCTTAGCATACCAGAGAATCCATATGCATATACAGCAGTGGCAGGTAAATAAACATCACCAGCCTTAAATGTATTTCTTATTCTACTTCCTACAGATTCATGCCATTTGTATTGATTTTTTCCAGACAAAGTAATAGCCACAGCATAACATTGCTCTCCAGCGTACTACTTTTTTTCATTTACAAGAGTCTGAAATATTTTTCCCAGTGACTTAAAGTGCTTACACAACCAAAATGAATAAATTTTGTCAGATCGTTAGTAATGCAGAATGTTGCATACATAAGGCTGGCAATGAGGGGTCTTTTATCCATAAAAATCTGTAAACTAGGTCAGTCAATGGCATTTAAACTCATGCTTAAATGTTAAAAAAACAGGAGTGGTTTAGAAGGGTTGTGAAAGATACGCATTTTAAAAAATGCAGAACTCAGTAGACTCTGCTAACTACTTCTTATCTTCCAAAAGTAGCAAGACTTGGCCTCCTGAAGGATCACAATTGAAATTGTGTCTATGACATAACCACTTTTTTTTTTATCTTTAAAATAATTTTTATTAAAAAAAGTTTAGAAGAATGTAAAAACTTTAACAATTTAAATTAATTAAATTTTTAAAAAGACATAAATGGTCCATTTAATTTAATAGTCCATTAAAATATTTTTAACATTTATCTCCATACAGGACCTAAAATATTCTCAAATTACATCCAACATTAATATACTGCTGTTTGCAAGCCTGTGTATCACCATCACTGCTTCAACAAACTCATTTAGTTAGTTGCCTAAGTATCTTTTCATACATATTCCTATTTTCCCATGGACACACAACTGTATATGCAGTTGCATTTTATTTTTGTGCTGAGACCCAAGGACTTTTTTTTCCTTTCTTCTTATTTGGCGTTCTGAAAATTACACAATAACTCTAAAACTATGTGTGATACTGTTTTTCTCTGAGTTAATTCTCATACATTTAGGAGCAGATTTTATGCTTACTAAGGCTGGTTTTTGTCATGTGATCTGAACATAATAATCTTCAATTCTGCTTGCAAGTATACAGAATTTTATCTAATCAAGGAAATCTTTCCATACTGTTCAACTGCTCTAGCAAATCTGAAGTTTTTTCCTCTACCAAATCCACTAGAACAGCAGACCTGTGAGGATCAAAGGGTTGTAGCAAATCTTCTGTGATTTGCAGTAGCTAGACTCTGGATATCAATATGGCTCAAAGTCTGGAAAATCATAGAGAAAGCATATTGATTTAATGTCATCTTTGTAGGCATACCCTTATAGCAGGCATGCAAAGACCAGATGCCAGGTCTGAATTCCCCACTGTTTTAGGGGTTTAGACTTTAATAACAAATAGAACTGTTAATCATAACTTCGACCACTTAATGATAGCTACGCAGAAAAAGAGTTAGATATTTACTTCCTAATCCTCTCAGATACTTAAATGATTTCAGTTTATATTACTGGCCTTGCTTGTATAAAACAAGATCACAGAAGAAAGTGATACGCAATTAATAAATTGAAAATGCATTGCCACTGATGGATGTGCATTTCTCTTCCAGGACAACATTACCTTACAGGTATATGCCTGTCCTCCTGTTTAACCCCTTTACAGTTAAACTAAGAAACAGACACCGAGCTTCACGGTTGTTTTTTTTAAGAACATCAGATTCAGCATTATCTCATTAATGTGGAAAATGCCCTGAAGTGATCAAATACCAGCAAAAGTGCCCTGGAAGCAGACACACCCATGTGCTCACATTGCTGCTGCTAAGCAACAAGAACAAACATCCCAACACAGGTCAATTCTCTTTTAAAGAACCAATGCTAATTTAATTCTTGTTTTTGAAAGGGAAAGGAAATTAATGCAAAGTGAAAAAAACAAGAGGCTCTTTTTTTTTTTTTTTTTTTTTTTTTACTACATTTCTGATAGGAAAGGATACAGATAGGAAGGATACAGAGGGACCTGGACAGGCTGGATCGATGGACCAAGGCCAATTGTGTGAGGTTTAATAAGGCCAAGTGCTGGGTCCTGCATTTTGGTCACAACAACCCCAAGCAACGCTACAGGCTTGGGGAAGAGTGGCTAGAAAGCTGCCCAGCAGAAAAGGACCTGGGGGTGCTGGTGGGCAACCAGCTTAACACGAGCCAGCAGTGTGCCCAGGTGGCCAAGGCGGCCAACAGCATTCTGGCTCGTATCAGGAATAGTGTGGCCAGCAGGAGGAGGGAAGTGATCGTGCCTCTGTACTCGGCAC
>VWZL01002498.1:0-27959 GCA_013396915.1 Stercorarius parasiticus
GAAAAATTCTGTGATTCCGTGAACTGTGTGGAAATTTCAGCTGCCTTTTGGGATTACAGGCATCTTACATATATCGTGCATGCCGTGATAATACCACAGTTCTAGTTTCAGAGGCCAGTGTGTCACTTTGCCTCCATGTCCTGTTTGTACTCTTTGAAAAATTGCTGCTTTTTTGCATTTTTAGATGCTTGAATGCATCCTTCCCTTGCAAAACGCCAAGCTGGGACACCTCGTTCTCTAAATATTGCTACTAAATTCAAAAGGTGCTAATCGCTAAATAAAGTACAACTTAATATTACTAAATGAATGAGAGTTTATCCTGCACCTCTTGCAATACAGGAAGCTGCTACAGTGCTGGCTACAAAGATTTCAAAACAAAAGAAACTCAAAAAAACTGAGAACCATATTGGTACATAACTAAACATAATCCTCCTTATCCACAACAAAACAAAGTAGCTTTTTCATGTCTTATTTTAAAGAAATGGTAAAGAGAACTACAAAGACCCCCTCTCCCAGCACACACACAATAATATTATGTTTTACCCTTTCTGAAGGCTTTGCAAAAAAACAGGGAATGATTCAGTATTACCTGCCATACCCGCAATGTATATATTGCTATTGAAATGGCAGCTTACAGAGCAGACACTCAGACACGCAATAGCGCTGAGGAGTTACTCATATACTAAGTGTGTTTTTCACTTCACATTATCCTGTATGCCACTGTCTAGCACTTAAATCATACTTCATCATTTTGCTCTGTTCAAGTCTGACCCCAGTTTTTAAATGGAAAAATATATTAAGAGAGTCATAATCATAATGCTCCCTCTGGTTCCATTAGCTTTGGAAGAACTGCATTTCATACATTATATGTGACCAAATTAAAAGGCCCAAGTTTTTTGTGTGTGATTCCTAGCTTGCAGAGGCTGGGTATAATTATTTCTTCTAGAGTATTTCATTATGCTATAATTTGCACAATGGTCCAAAAACCTTCCAATGTGCCAGCAGAATCAAAAACTCCACCACTTTACAGTCAAGTGCAGTGCTGCTGCTCTGCTTGTTTCAGTGTGGGTAGACAATTAGGTAATTAGGGTGGAATTAATCCCCACATCCCCAGATTAGGGGTTGTATTAATATATAAAAAGAAACACTGAGATTGGAACATAAACATATTGATCTCATTTCATCAAAAGTCACGAACATAATATTGTTGCATATGAAGTAATTATTTTTAAGTGTGCAACTTGAAGTGTTGAAGAGGTTCTACATTAAGACCTTCATACTGAGATTCATCAAACTGTTTCCTCTGCAGCCTTTGAAAGCAGAAGCTTGTACATGTAAAATTGTCATTGAGTCACAGCCATCTCCATGGACAGAAACAATTTTTATTGTAACAGAAAGTACCTTCATATGAAGCATGTTAGTAATGTCACCATTTTAGCTGTCAGATGACATTCAGCTTGATATTTATAAGATGATTTCAGTGACATTTCTGTAAATTGACTAACTAATGAACCTGAATAATCAACTGATAGCTGAGATCAAACCCAAACATCTGGAGCATGTCTTCAACTTACATTTATTTTACAAATTGCTATGAAATTTTGAAGATTCTAAATAATTTTGTGGTCTGTTTAAATCTTGACTGGATAATTGATATTGCAAAAGCAAAAATTATAAAGGAAAATTCATATCAAATCATCATAGAATTTGTGCACCTGGGCTCACCATTCACTTCTTACAGAATGGGGCTATCTTGTTCTTCACACCATGAGTGTTTTTAAATAGCTTATAATAAAGCTGAATGATTTCTCTGCTCCCAGATTAAATTGTGCTTTCTTGAGATTGGGTGAATTCAGAATTCCCATTTTCAAGAAATTGGTTGAAATGGAAAAGATAACTATTATGAAATAGTACCAAAGAAAAATACCAAAAAAGAAACTCTAACTTATTTGAGTTGTCAAACCAATTACTTAAGCTCTCATATCAGGAACTTTTGATGCAATTTCAGAATTTCCCATTATATTCAGAAAATAATGCCAATTATTCTGCATTGTTACCTTTTGCTGGATGTAGAAAATAAATGCTCAGGGAAGCATTTCATATTTCATATGCTGAAGTGTGTAATTTCAATTATATTTTATATTAATGTTATGAGTTCATGTATTACTTACTCTGCAAGTATCATTTTAAGGATGTCCTGATCTGCAAAATTAAAACACATCACTGCAATGATTTGCTGTCATTCATTCTTGCTCTTGTTATAGCATGGCTAACATCAGCATTACAAGTCATTACATCTATGGTCTTGAATACGTTTATTCAGATATACCTATTTTCTTTTTTCTTTTGGAAGTGTTGGAAGCTAAATATATCACTTACCATTATAATCTTTTAAAGAAATGCAGTCACTTTTAATAATTTAAAGAAACTTGATATCTCTTCAGCACTTGCCTCAAGCTCTATTCCTTCCTTCCTTCGTCTCTTTCTTTCTTTCTTTCTTTCTTTCTTTCTTTCTTTCTTTCTTTCTTTCTTTCTTTCTTCTTTGATTTGGGAGATTGTAATTCTCTAAAAGCTTCACTTTTGTGCTTAGAAGCACATTGTTTCTAAAATCTGTAGAAGAGCAAAGAACAGGGAGATTTCCATCTCAGAAGAGGTTTTTTCCAACTCAGAAGAGTTGTCTTCTTCAACTGAACTAGTCATCTGAACTCCTTTCTAACTACTGAAGATCCAGTCATCACATCCTAGAGCAGGACAGGTGGACCATGCCCTGAAAGTGTCTGTTTCCTCTCAACTGAATATAAAAAGAGGTTAGGATGACTTGATCTCACAGAGACCTCTTGCTGTTGCCATCCAAAGTTAGGGGAGATGAAGCCCTCCCAAATCCCCTATCCCTACAGAAGCAATAATAGAGCCACTGGAAACCGTAAGCTTGGGCTGTGAAGAAAGAACAGCCTGCTTAAAAAAACACATGGGGAAAGATTTGTTTCTGATGAGGCAGCCTAGAAACAGTAACACTATCAGGTATCTGGCATTTGGTTCCTATTACAGGGAACAGTAAGGACAGGTCAGTGCTACAACCAAGAGAAATTAATTTCCTTACAGGAAGTGTACTGGCTGTCTTTTTAATTACTTCTGTTTCAAATGCTTTACATTTTATGACTTTGAAAATATGAACTCCATTTTTATAGTTCAGTGGGTGATCATGCGTCTATCTAGACTGGCAACTAGGGTGTTATATCTAGAGTGTCTTTTTCAAGGGGGAACCCCCCCCGCCAAACCTCACAGTATTTTGGTAAACTTAAAGTTCAGTTGGTATTTTCGTTCATATTGTCATTCTATAGAATAATCTGTATCAGGAGAGAATTTTTAGGGGATCCCCCCCAAACCAATTTGCATGATCATACTGGAATGCAGCTGCTTTTCTGTAATCACCGTCATTCTTCTTGCACCTAAGTTTGTCCCAAAGGTGCAGTAGCTGCCTCAACATACCAGATATACCCAGAGAGAAAGAAGTCCTTGAGTAAAGAGAAGAGGCTCAGACGTCCTCGTGACTTGGTATGTTTTTTATAGGGGGTGAGCAAGATTTTCTGAATATACTGAGAAAACTTTTTTGCAGGAATACTTGTACCACTTTGGACAAGAATGAAATGTCTGATCAAAACCACCTGGCCTTCTCCCAGGAAGCCAAAAGTCACAGCTTTCTGGTGTGAAGTAGGAAACCAAAGTCCAAACCTGCACTCTGCCCACTGCTGACCAACACCTGTGTTGGAGTCACACCTCTCTTGTGATTGCCCCATCATCTGGTCTAATGGCTATTGAGGAAAGGATCTCTCATTCTCTCCTGTTGTAGTCATTCAATGTTATATAAATAGTTAATTAGCCATTGAAATAGAGACTTGAGCCTTGACTGCCATATCTCAGGTGAACACTGTAGCACTCAGGGTACAGAGCCAGTCTCTGACCCAATGAATATTTCACTTATTCAAAGTGGAACTACTCCAACAGAAGAAGAGGAGAACAAAAGAACAAGAGAAAGACTGAAAAGCTGCTCATTAGTTTAACACTGTCCATGCTGGGGCCAGAAAAATAAAGTCTTTTAATGAAGAATATAATATGTAATAATGAAATTAAATACTGACCACAAGGTATATATATAGAGGAGGAAGAAGGCAGGGTAGATTCAGTTTAATCCTCACTTTGAAAGATTGGCAATGTAAATTACAGAGAATTTCCATTGTAAATTTTTAATGACGTGTTTAGAAAAGTGTCCTGAAAAGACAGAAAGCTCACCAGTTTCTTACTGAAACACACAACAGACCAGTTGAGGGTGATTAAGTTTAGATCTACCCCAAAGACACCTGCAATTTACGTTAATGGAGTAATTTGCAGTCATAAGTTGTTTGTCTCTGCATGGACTGACAGCAGAGTGGAATAGGATGGGACACACCCCTTTTTATGGGTGTAGTTGATTTTTGTTGGCAGTGACAAAAGAAGACTTACGAATCTTATATTCTTTTCCAGTCTCTGAAAAGGAAGTGTCTTTTAATTGGAACAGCTTCTTCTTCCTATTGCTCCAAGACCTGAACTCTTTTCTGCTCTCCCTTCAGTCTGTTCTCATCCAGTCCTGTTCACTTCTCATTCTTCATCACCATCTCATACTCCTCTACAAGCCTCTCCAGGCTTCTGAGACTCTTACCCCAGTAAATCCCCATGTCATTGGTTTAGACTGCCAGTTTCCCATTTGCCTGTTTTTTGGTTTTTTTTAGTCCATGCTTTCCTATTCCACTGTGCTCTTCTGGCTCATTATCTTTGTCTGCTAATGGGATAGATGCCTGGGAAACCACATAAGCACAGGGCAAGCTTGCAGTCAACCTGCAAGTTTCCCAGTAAATACTCTCAGCTCTCAGTACGACTCAGCCTAGAATTCCATGTGTCTTATTATTTATTGGGTATCAACAGATTTCACATAGGACAGGATCAGCTTCAAGCTCAGCCTCAACTCTTCCAAAGCATAGATAATCATAAAGTTCAGCTTTGTCCCTGTGTTCTCAGGTTGAAAAGAAGATGCTCACTTATTTTGTGGAGGTAGCTCTTGTGAAGTCTTGGCAATCCTGGTAGCTGTCAGATACTCGAGCACACTAGGGAAAGTAGAATCTTCACATTTTTTAGTTTCAAAATGCAGATTTCTCTACTGAGCATGAGCAATCTGTAATTTTATAAGAATTTGCAAGTCTTACAAGAAGGAAAAATTTACTCGCTAAATCTTTTGTTCCATGCAAGATGGACAATTTCAGAACAAATTGCTGGAGATGTGCAAAGCTACAGTAACTGGGGAAAAAAAGTCTATATTGGAAAGTATCAGCCTGCCCTGTTAACTGTGCTGCTCTCTGCCCTGCCTCACAATCTCCTAACCTATAGGGCACAACACTTGTAGCACAATGAATTAAATATCTCTATGTTCTCATCAAACTAGATATTTGAAATGTTGTATACATGTTTGCTATAGACAAAACCAACATTGTACCACCATACTAGGAATGCAGATTACTCTACTTCCTTCTCTTGACACTTGGATGTGTTGGATGCACGCAACAGCTTGACTTTCTCCTGCCACCTCCTGTGATCTCTCTTCTTTCTGCTCCCGTCACTCAAAGCTCAGGAATGAGGCAAGTCCCTTTCACTGGGGACTTAAGGCTCTTGCACCAAGCTCCATCCTTCAGCTTGTGATGTAGGAGACACACTTGAGTCTTAGATTTGGTCATAGCAGTTTTGAATCCTGGCCACTTCAGTTGATGTTTCATGGATGGGAGACTACACCTAACTCTGTGTTCCTACAAAACATCTGCTGAGACTGGGGCTAATACGGAATCAGTGTTGAAACCAAGGAGCTTCATCAGATCCAGCAACCCTCACCATCGTCACCCCACTCTGCAGGAGACACTTCATGTACTGACAGTATAGACCATTAGGGCCTTCTAGACCATTTATGAGAAATGTAGACACAGACAGGGCATGCTGGTGTTTATGCTGATGTCGTGAAGGAGCATAATATATTAATCCTGAAAAAAATGTCACAGCTAGTAACGGATACATTTTCTGGGGGGAAATTCTTTTCAATAATGGCTTTCATCACAAATTTTGCAACTCTGTTCTCCCAGCTTTCTGAATTATTTTTTCTAACATGTTCTCATCCCTCACATCTCTGCAATAGCTCAATTAATCTTTTTGTAAAGCCTTATAATTTCAAGCAAAGTCTGTTTCCACAAGTATACCCCCTATTACTGTTTATTGCAACCTGCATATCAAACCCGTGCAGCTAACAGAATAGTGTACTTACTTTTAGCCCCCCTCCCATACATGCAATTGCATGTGGAGAAGCAGCAATTTAAGGATACAATGGATTTTTGTCCACTTCTACAGAAGCCTGTACAGCTAGCTAGTAAACAGAAAGCTTTAAACTATGTATGACTTGTATAAATTAATCACACTAGCAGTCTTTAGGATGTATGTTTCTTACACTGGAAAATCAAAATGTATTAAATTACTACCAGTATGAAACACTGTTTGCAGTCCACAGTCTGATAATATTTTATTTCGTTTAAAAAAATAAATAAAACCACACCAAAAACTAAGCCAAATTCACCCAATAGCTCAGTGGGTCTCAACTACAGACTTACAATCAGTGGTGTTCTACCAAGGGAGAATATGGCCCACACCTTTAATTTTGTTTGATATTAGCAATTAGCTAATATAATATTCCATATGAAAGGATATTGCTTACATTAACAGAAACATATTGGGTAAAAAGAAAGAAAAATGGTTAGCAGAAGTTAGGAAAAATATGAACCAGAACATTTGTTCTTCAGATTTGGACAGTGATGGCTTATCACAATTATGAATAATTCCTTACAGTTTTTTATCACTTTCTGCCCCAGAAGCTAAATTAGTTTTACAACTATTAATTGAATTGTCTAACTTCACTACACACTGGGAGATAGAAAGGATTATTAACTCCACTTTATAGATAAGGAAACTGAGACAGGGAGAGGAAACGATTAGCTGGAGGTCACATGGGGAATCAGAGGCAGATAAATCCCAGATCTCTCCATCCAATGCATTAAGCGCTGAACATTGTTCCTTCTCCACACAAACAGGCATCAGAATGAGACACATTTCAAAGAGAAACAATTAAAGCAACATTTCATCAAACATAAAAGCTTCTGAAATTCATCCTATGCTGGTGATCCCAAACGTTGTTCTCTTTTGTCTCTGTCACATTGTTTTAAGTGCAGATTATCCCTCCTTCCTTGCTTCCCACACCATTAGGCCAGCATGTGCAGCACATGCACTCACATCACTGCTGTAGCCCTCCTGAAAATATCTGCCCTACCTACGTACTGTACGCTGCTTTGTATGCACGTAATCACCATTTCCATTGTAATAAGTACAAAAGCTGGTCGTTCCTGAGCACTCAGGGTAAGTGAAGTATATGTCTGCCTCTCCAATGAGACCAGTCTTTACATCATACAGATATAGGATGTTTTTTCTTCTAAGAAGTTAATGGGCAAGTTCATAAATAAATTTTGCAAGGTTTAACTCTCTGAGAGGATGGGGGGTGGGTTAATAATAAAGCAAATACCTCATATTTCTGAGATTTGTTTGGCCTGACCTCACTCACAGGCTGGGTGTCTAGGAAAGATCTAGCCCACTCACCTTGTACAGCACATTTGCAATTTCAGCTATCACCACTCTGAATAAGGTATTTGATTAAACTAATTAAAGTGGTGTTTATTAGCTGACAGCCATTAATAAGTGAGCTGGTTAAACACTTGCCACAGTGTATCAATCAACAGATTAGAATTTTCTTTATTATACTTTAAGCCTACACGTCTTTGTTATAATTACCTTAGTACTTAGATCTAATCCTGAATTTCTGTAAATCAACAGACATGTTGCCATTAATTTCCACAGGAAAAACATTAGGATCTCTATGAAAAACATTTTATAAAGCACTGTATGTGAGTGAATCAGGTCTCTATAAGATAATAGTTTTGAAGCAACTTTAGTTTCTGGCTTTAGCATTTCTCTGCATACTTTTTTCTCCACTTAATACTTGTACAGAAACTATTTGCTCCATTTCTAACAGAGTGAATGAAGTCTCATGATTTTAGTTTACCAGTGCAGATCCATACTACTAAAGAAGAAAACAGAATTATTATATAGCAAACATTAGGGCAGAAGTGCCCAGATTCACATAAAACAAAAGAGAATGCTTCAAGAGGTAGCATTAACTATTCAAAAAACCTTGTATGAGCTACAACATTTTCATTGTTAAAAACCTTTCTTAAGTTCTTTTGTGCAAGTTCGTAAAATAAAGACTTTCTAAATGGCAGCATGGATCAAAAAATCAATGTATTTTTAAAATAATTCTTAATAACTGCTAATTCAGTATAGAATTAGCCTTAAGAATTTTTCAAAATTAAATAAACAATATGTTTGAAACTAGAATTCAAGAAAATGCCATTAGATAAAAGCAAAAAGACTTAATAATCATTACTGACACTACAACAGTTGTCTCTGCCCATTACTTTCTGTAATTATCCATAGTTTTCTACTGAGTAGTCCTGATGTCTCTTACAAGGCCTAGAACATGAATGCATTCCAATTTACCTATGGCATTCCATAGCTAAAAGGCATAATGCGTTAAATTTTAATATTTGATCTTATATTTTGTTGGAGCAAACCACAATGTGTAAAGAATGATAGGTGAGTATTTGAAAAATAGACAAAGTGAGTTTAGTTTATAATAAGACTTTTTAAGGGTATCTAAGAAACAGAATTTATAATGGAAGTCTTTTGTCTTCTCAATGACAGCTATAATAACCTTTCTTAAACACAAGCCCACATATTTAGACTACAGCTGTAGGCCATTAAACACCTGTGACCTTCTCCCATGAGCTGCTGAAGATCTTTGAAAATTAGTCTTTACCAAATGACAACTGTGTAGTCAAAAGAACAAAACAAAACAAAACCCAACAAAACTAACCAACCAACCGAATAAACAAACAAAAAAACCCACCCCCAAACCAACCCCAAAACTCTGGAATGAAGCACTGCCCCCCTTCCAAGGTGCAGTGCCTTGATTTTCCAGGCTGGAAGAGTGAACGCTGGCTTAGAAGCACAGGTAAGTTCTTCCACCAGTGGTATTCTACAGGGGGCAAATTTGCTTGGTGTGCGATCTCATTAAATGCCTGGGGCTGTGTGAGGGTACTGGATTGTCACGTCTGCACACAGACTAATTTGCAAACCCACCTGCAGAAATTCTTATAATTCTCATCTTCACCTCCCAAGTCCCATCGCAGAGGCTTGGTCTGCCTCGCCTACATTTTAAATGCCAAGAACTGAACGTTCTGCCGCAAAATCAAGGCTACAACTGCATCTATATTAGTGCTGTGTTTTGAGGCAATGCAAATCCCAACAGTCCTCATTTACTGCACACTGGTGCAGACTGCAGAACAGTGTTTATACTAACTGGGTTTCCTTTCAGAGAAATCTAACCTGATGGCTGTGCTCCATATGGCCACCAATAGCACTTCATTCCCTGGTGGGGACACATGAGCCTGGAACACTGCTTGCTGCTTCAGGGTGCGTCTACGTGACGGCTAGTCAGGTCAGATCACAAATGTGCATTTGAAGCAGATCTCCTGGCTGCCCCACTCACTCTTTGATTCACACTGCAGAGGGATCTCAGAAAGCCTAAACTGGATTCCTTGTAGCTGAAACTAAACTGGAAAATGTACTCCAAGAGTTTCTCCTAATGCGCTGCAGCTACATTCAGTACATAAGACATTCAGTACATAAGACTAGATGAGATCTGATTCCAAGTAAACCCTCTGAAACACATATAATGTGGTCCTCAGCACCAGCTACTCCACTCTGCAGGCCTGCTTTTCTTGCAGCACACTGCTTGCTAACTTAAACATCCTCAGATAGCCTCTAGTGTGATGATGATGGTTGTGGTCATTCAGGGGACCAAATTGAAACTGCTCCAAAGTAAAACCTCTGAGCTCCACATAATGTAGATGTACAGGCCTCAGTACTGGTTACTTCATTAACTGTTCCTTTTATTGCACCAAATTACTTGCTAATGTGGACATAGCAGAGTGCTCTTTGCCGTTAGACAGTGGCCTCTGATGCTCAGTCATGCTAACCAGAGGACAGATATTTTAGCCCTTTTAAAAATATATGCAGTTTTATCACATTTGTTACACCTGAACACTTATGTTGATCTCTCTGTTGCTTTAACTCTATGGCATTACTGATGGTGAGGCTGCAAGCAGGGAGAGGTGCCACCAAGTAGACCCTGAAATGGGCTGAGAAGGGCTGTTGGTTTTCATAGCTCTGCTCGGTTAAGACTTAAATTCCATCATACGGCTTTTACTGATGGTTTATTTAAATCCTACAAATGCAGTTTTATTTTATTAATGTGCTCTGTATCCGATTAAATTTTGTGTATTTTTTTATCTCTGTATATCACCTAGCATTAAAAGTAGAGTTACTGGAATATAAATAAATACATAAGTGAACTCAAATCCACTATAATTCTGCTATTCTGATTCTGATTTCATGCTAACATTAATCAGAACTGAAACAACTGAAAAAAATCAGGTATGCTTCCAGAGTTTGTATTAGTGCACTTGATAGATAGTATCAGAAGGTCGTCCTCTAACAGCATAGCAACTTCTGCTGTTGCAGATTGCAAATACCAAAGTAAAGAGGAAATCACGACAGAGCCTAAAATTAATCTGATGCAAAGCCCAAGACATATCCTCGATGGTCCTTGTCAAAAGGGAACATGAAAGATTTGACCAAGTGTTATTGGTCAGAATTTAAAAAGTGGAAATGAAGGTTTCCACATATCTCTGACTTCTGCCTTGTGATTTCAGTCTGCAATAAATTAACCTACAAAAGAAAATAAATTGTGGCAGGACTACAGACACAGATCAAGGCTGCTTTAGATTAAGTTCTCTGTATACATCATGGATCTGTGCCATCTGTTTTGTATTGAAAAAGAATAATATTTTAAGGCACATTTATTACAATATATTAAGACTCTTAAGAGCTCACATACTCCTTTAAAATATATATTGAAATTAAAGACAAAGTCCTACAGTGGAAAATGAGGGTTCTCAGCATCTTTCAAGAGACATTCTACAATTTCATGATAGCACTGTAAATGAAAAACAAGCCTAATATATATGATTCTTGCCTGCATCCTGTAAAAATAATCACCATTACTTATACTGTGCTATTCACATATTTTACACATATATCCTGTAAGTTACAAAGAATAAATCATTCATAATATTCACTGATAAATTTGTTATACAACTATATGGAGAACTTTATAAAAACAAAGTATTGATTTCTTTCCAGTCATGGGTGGACTGAATTTTCATATACTAGACTTCAGATAAACTAGATTTGAAATACATACAGCTTTTTATTCATGCACTGTATATGAAATCCATGCACTTTTTTTTTGTTGGGGTTGTATAACTTTTATTCAGATTTCACAATGCCCTTGCACTGTATGCCTCAGTGAATTAATTACTTTTGGGTTTTGTTAGCAAAAAAAATAATTGAAGAACAACCACATATTATCCTTGATCACTGCAGTTACACTTTCCTTTATACAATTTAAACTACTCAGGCATGCTTGGAGAACTCTCAGTTGCCCGTTTAAATGAGTTATCTAAGATCATGATAGATATAAAAAGGCCCTAATGGTATCTGGGATTTTTTAATGGTTCCTAGAAACCTGACTTACAAAGACCACTTCTTTGCAGATTCCCTGTTCTCTGGCTCTGACTACCAGTGCAGCATCAATGCTAATGCCTTACCAGGCTGCATTAGCTGCAGCATAGCTGGCTGGCTGACAGAAGTGAGCAGTTGCCTCTATTTGACACTCATGTCCAGTTTTGGCAACTCCAGTACAAGAAAGACATGGGTGTACTGGACCAAGTCCTGCAGACAGTCACCAGGATGTTTAAGGGACCAGAAACATAACATACAAGGAGAAGCTGAGGTATCTGGTTTTGTTCAGATGGCTGAGTGGGAATCCAGTTGCTGCTGTGGGAATCCAGTTGCTGCTTTGAACTGCCTAACTGGGCTTACAGAAAGGATGAAACAAGACTCTTCTCAGAGCTGCACAGGGAAAGGACAAGAGACAACAGTCAGGTTGCAACAAAGATTCTGAGTGGACACAGAAAAAAAATTTCTCTGTGAGGGTACTTAAGGACAGGAACAGGTTGCTCGGAAAGGGCAGGAATCCATCCTTGAAGATACTCAGAATTCAGCTGGGCTGCCCACTGCAACCTGAAAGTTGGTCCTGCTTTGAGCAAGAGACTGGATTTGATGACCTCCAGAAGTACTTTCCAACTAAATTCTAAGCCTATGTGCATGGCTTGCTACTCCTACCACTGTAATACTTCTCATATTTAGCTTTTCTGCATCTATACACTAAATCTGTCATCTAGATCCTCGTAATCTTGCATCCTGATTAATTCAAAACTGCTTTTTTCAGGCCATCTGTTATACATACCCCCCCCCCCCACAGCTGAGTATATACAAAATACAGTGGCTATATTCCCTGACCACAATTCTGACGTTACTGCCTTTTTGTGTCTCATCACAGCATTGCTTATCTCCCCCCACAGCACAGCGGATTTGCTTGCCCATTTGTCAGATTCTGCCACCGGGATCTGCCTGCGCTGGCAGATCTTTATGGCAAATCATACGCCGTGACAAGTCCTTCTGAACTGGTGCATAAACACCTTTCAGCCTCCCACATTCTCCCACACAGAGTTCAATTACTGTGGGTTTTTTGAACAAGCTGCCAGATGATGCATAACTAGAAGGGTCATGGTGTTTGTCGGTCTCTTTCTTTAAAATGATTATATATTCCACATAATCCCAAATACTTCTAATCTGGCATGTTTTAAATTTCTGAGCAGGGCTCAGAAATGACTTACCTTCAATTAAATAATTACAGCAGGTTTTCAAAGTACATAGGTTCCCATAGATTCTACAGGACACACTCTTTTCTAAATGCCTAAAAAGGGTAAATGTCTCATCTCCAGAAATATGAGTGAGAGTTAGGTGTGCCTTCTTGCAGCATATTTATCCTGCCTGAGTGTTTTTCAAAGTCCCACCAGGCAGAAATCTACACGTTTAGCTAAGCAAGTCTTGAAAATTTGGTTGTTAACATGACATGAAAACAATAGCAACAATAAAACTACTGCCAAGGATCATAATTAACCTTTAAGTTGTTTCCAGTCCAGTATTCTTTAGGGGGTTTGCTGATTGTGTTTTTGGAGAGGTCTGTAGGATGTTGTGCTCTATGTAGATACATAAATCTGCAAACTAAAGTCCATCACAAAGGTTTGATTTACGTACTTTTACGTAGGCACTTGGTAATGCCATTTGAGACGTCCTAGCTTCCTGCATATCCCCCATGGCCTCTAGCTGGGCACTATAAAAAGAGAACTAGTCATACACTGCATTTGGCATCTACCTGAGGATGTCTCAGATCTCCTAGGATGTCTGAAAATTTATGGAGTACCTTTATGTGCAAGCAACTAAATTGGAGCCCCTAGTCCCTAGTTTGTACATAACTTGTAAAATAATAAAATAACAAAGGAGCCAATCCTACAAAATACACTGAAACGATTAAAAGAAAATTGTAAGAAATCCAGAGGAACACAAAAGGAAAGAAAATAATCATCAGCATCATCAGGTATTCAGTTTCAAATGTTAAGTGAATCAGTACTTGGCACACTGGAGTGGAAAAGGCTTCCAGCGTTAGTGAGTCCAGTCCTTGCCATCATTGGCACAACAACCTATCATCCTCTCCAAAAACACAAGTTTTGTCCTTGAGCACATATCACCTACAGCTCTTCCAACTAGCAACCAAATGTGTTAATCAGTTGTAACCCTTAATCACTTATAACCCACAGATACATGTGATAGACATATGGGGTATATTTCACTAGAAATATCTAAATTTTTATTGTTTCCTATGGTCTTTCCATTCTTTTGGAGCGTGTTTAGATCAGTCAAGCTGGATATCAAGCTGCAAGTTGTGGGATACTTGTCTTCAACTATCTATCTATAACTTTGTGAGATAAAGTGGAAGTACTCACTGGACAACAACTCTGTATTTTTCATGTCTTCAGAATAAAAACTACAAGTAATGACATCGCAGTTTTCACTGCCTCTGTCCATTTTGGACTGATAATCAGCTGTCTAAAACCTGACATTTCGTTTATCTTATCCCAAATAAAAAGAAGAAATAAATTCAGGACTGAGACATCAACACATAGAAAAAAAATCCTCATTTTCAAAGTGGTCTGACAAACAATAGCTCCAGTAAGGGAAGATCAGAAATGTAATTAATAAATTAGCTTTGTACTGGACTCTCTGCACAATGGGAAGTTAGAAACATTTGTGGCTGGACCTTAAACTACACAGTCAGAACTCAAATCCACTGATTAGAACTAAGATGTGGATTTGATTCTTATTTCAGAGGAAGTGAGCACTGGTCACTTCGTATATCTTTGGTCATTTTTTGCTTGAAACTGTATTGGAAAGTTCAAAATAAGGTAGAGGAGGAGGAATATGAATACAAACTTGGTGTTTTGAAAAAATTAATGTAGTGTTCATCAAAATTATAGAAAGCCTTGCCCACCAGATGACTATGAGGTGCTGGACTATAAATTACTGCATAACTCTGTGTAAATATAACCACTGGGAAAATCTTAAATAATACTGTCTATATCGGTCAAAACATTGGCATACAGAACTCATCAGAATACCCCCAAATGCATCCACATAATCATTATTCAGCACAATATATTAATTACAGATTGAATTTGACAGCTATGACCAGCTTCATGAAAACACTCTGACATAAAGTTTAACCCATGATTGTACTTATAGTAAAGGATTCTTTTCTGGGTTTAGATCACTTGTTACAACAGTCTCTATCTTTTTTGGAATTTTATTACTATATTCTCTCCTTCCTAAGTAGAGAATTTGAAAATATCCAATAGTGTTCAACTTGTTTTCTTTCTGTATATTGCTTCTGCTTAGTGAGCACACAGTGGTTATAGCCTTCTATCTTTTTCATCAGAAAGATGCAAGTACAAGATGCTAGTCTGTGGCAATTGCGTCCATTGCGTCAGTGAATTTAGACTTCAGACCTGCCAAGTATTGCACGCTGTTTGCAGCGTTCACGCAGTTGCCTCCTGCCTGGTATTCTCTTGCAGCTGGGGATCCAACACACACATTTATTCAGCATTTACACAGATCCTTTGATTTGGTGCATGAGATCATGGAGCAGGAATGAAGCTGTCGCAAGTCCACACAATCCTAATGGAGCCCCCCGCTCACAGACATTCTGCTAGGGGTTATACTCTCTGGATGCAGCCCAGTTCCCTAGCTCCATGTTAGCCCATCACTCAGTGCTCCCTCTGTCCCCTGGCCTAGCACAGCATTCTCACAGGTACTGAAATAAATAGGACCCGAAAGCACTGATATCTGATACCACACAATGGACAGAACTTGCAGTTTATTATAAAGCAGACAGTGCAATAAATCCCTGTGTATTATATTTAGTAATGGTATCATTTGTGTCATTCAGGAAAGTGATCTTGATAGTTTTGTAAAACCCCACGGCTTTGAATAAATCACTTCCATAGTGAAGTATTTGACTGATGAGACACTAACTGTCCTACAGCGAGAAAATTATTCAGGCTGGGAAGATGACAGGTTCAGAGCACGAAAAACAATAAGCCATAGAGAAGCTGGAAAGAACAACATGTACAAAAGACCAAAGGGCAATTGTCACTATCCCTGAGTAATGACCATAACAACAGGTGCTAAAACATACAATACAACCATATAGTACTAGCCAATTTCTAAACTGGCAGAAAGCTCAATAGCCAAGTGAAACCCTTTATAAGCAAGAGAGTCTCATTAGCACAATGAAAGGGACAAATAAAAATGGCTAGGTTTTGTTTGCAATACCCATTACAGTCATCTGCAATGTGAAAGGGCTTCCTGTTTTTTATTTCCATTTGATCTCCCTACGCTATAGCTAATATAATAGCTGCCAAGTGGAAAAATAAGTGGAATTTGAAGTTAAAATTGTCTATGGCCTTGAAATTGTTATAATTTCTTTCCTTGTCTTTCTTTCTAACAAGATCCCTGTCTTACCAAGTAAAATATATAATTATTCCAATTTTTCCTCATGAAGATATTTACCCTTTCTTATCTAGCATGCCTGTCATATCTTGTTATAATTTACAGAAATCTGAAATACACTGTTCTGATAAACCTGTCAGAATAATAACAGAAACACATATAGTTAATCATTGTGATAGGGTTTCCATATTATTCTGAGAAAGTTAGAACTGAATATTATGAATAACACTCTAAATGTAATTTATATGAATATATAAATCCTTATCAGTGGTTTCCATTTTCTAATTATCTTGAATTCTTATCAGATATTAATTGCTAATAAGCATGATTCATTATGACTTACTGTGAATAAGCAAACACTGACATCAGCATGAAGTATTCCTGAAAATGAAAAAAAATGTTTTAGTTATCTATAGGCCTGCCAAATAGGAAATAATACTTGTTCTAAAAAATGTCAGTATGTCTGTGTTGGTCTTCAGTACCTACATTACTCTGAGCCTTTTTTCAGTATATATTTACCAACACTTTACAGAAGAAAATAGAGGAACACTATGCAGCGGAGTGGAGCTAGCTAGAGATAAGAAAGTACTATCAAGCTATCATTTGGGGAAATGTTGCATCCAGATTCTTTAGTCCAGTCAGAGAGACCTGAAGGGAGATTTATCTTCTCCTGTATAATTGCTAATGACTTCAATGTTGAATTCAAGAGTTCTGAGAACAGAAAACATAAACCCCAGAGAATGATTTTTTGTTTGAAAGGCACATTAGCTTTAATCCTAAGCATATGTCCCTGCCTCCTGCACGAACACAGGAAAATCCAACAGAATAAGCAATACCATCCTTTGATTTATTTCTCTGACTGCTCATGCTTCAGCTTTGTCATCGAGCGATCCATTTCAGCCTCCTCCGCGCACCTCATCTCTTTTCTTTTTGCTGTGTCTCATTGCAGCTCTTCTTGCTGCTACGGCCCCCCGAGTCACACGCAAAGAGATTTCTGCATGAACATTTAGTGGCAAAGGCCTTTGAAAATTATAGAACTAATTTTTTTAAATTGTTTTTGTCTAGTTGATAGCTTGCAGCACCAAACCAAAAAGAATCATTAAATGGTTCAGTGGACTAAGATCAAAGAGAGACACCTGTGAGCAAAATCCTCTATTATCCTTTCACTGTCAAAAGTAATTGTTGCTAATTGAACAAGTTTGTTTAATTCTAATATAGCTCAAGAGACCATATCCTGAGCTGCTGGAAATAGATCTGGTTCTGCTGAAGTCAGCTCTGCTAATCTATAGCAACTGAGGAACTGTCACAAGGAGAGAACAGTTAACCCATTGCTTAACTGCATGGGCTGCGTGACCAGCTATTGCAACTGAAATACATGTCTCAAAACTTGGGCTGATCAAGAAAAAGAATGACCATAGTCCTCTTTGCCTAATTTTACGTAAGAAGCTATTAAATACACGCTTTGTGTATTTAATCACTAATCACTACTTTGATATCAGTAGACTAGAAGATGTCCAATAGAATTTGATGAAGGTAGAAATTAAAATATGCTGGAAGGTCTGCAAGCAGACACCAGCCATCATTTTCTAAATGCTTTTAAAATCTGATTTCCCTTTGCAAGAAAGAAAGGTTCTCTCCTCCCTACTCAACACACAACCACAATGAACCAGCAAGCAACAAAAAGCAGTGCTAGTGTGTGGATTTAAATGTTTAGAAAGTAAAAAATCACAAATCCAGCACATCTTCAAACCTGGCATCTTTATAAAAAGAGCTCAGAATAAAGTGTGGGTCTATGTGCCACATCTTAATTCCTGGCACAGTGAATGGAAAAAAAAACAAACCCAAGCAATCACCAAGATGATTTCCTGTAAGGGCAAATTAGATAGAGCTGTAAGATACAGGTCTGTTACACACACCACACCAGCCTGATTATCAGCAGTAAAATTATACACAAGCAATGCTTTCTGAGGTAGCAGTGCACATTAAAAATGAAATAATGTAATTTAGGGAGGGATTAAAAATAATTGCAATCATAAATACAAATATTATTTATTTCAGAATCAGTGCTGGCTCCTCCACTCAGTTAAGTTTGAGAGCATACAAATAAATCCTGTAAAACCCCAACTTATCCTGTTTGTCTGTCTGGTGCCTCATGCGTTTCTCTTTTCCTAGGGCTTGCAGCAATTCACAGCTACAACAGGATGCCACTGCAACACCGGAGTGCCGTGCAGATTGTCAGGGAAATCCCAGCATTTGTAAGACTCCATATTATCAAGGCTGATGCAGATACAGTCTGTAGAGAGACAGACTGGTGCAACTACACAGATGTATCATGAACAGAACAGCACGGTGCATCATGGGTGCTAAGGATGGCCAAATTCCATTTAGTCCCCTCGCTAACTCCAATCCTATTTACTTGCAATGCTTATTTTACTATCATCATTGTTGTTGCTTATCACTTATTTTCTGTCCTTTTGCTTGACTATTCTATCTCCAACCATTACCTTTAGCTCTTATTACCTTGCAGTTACATTGTTAAAAAAAAATAAAATCTATAAACCACTGAAGAAGCTGACACATTATAAAGAGAGCTTGTTAAAACTCACTTGTGCAAGTGCATGAGCACGACAGATGCCATACATTCAGCACACAGGTAAGAAGTCACCAAGACCCTTTTTTTTGGAGCAAGAGACTTTCCGAAACCAAGAAACATTAAGAGACATTGCCCAAAATACAGGGCACATCCTACCAACGACTGAGCGACGTGCATACCAGATGCTGGGACCTAGATAGAGGTGCCAATACTAGGGGTTATTGGATGGAGAAGTGGATCGAGGATCCAAAGCAGGTACAAAAAGTAGCAGATAAACCATGTATGAAGGAGTTATGTAGCCCCAGGATGAACAGTTTTTGGGAGAGGGCTGTCTGGAGGGAGGCTTGGCACTACAAGCAAAGAAACTTCTGCTGTTGTGGAAAGAGGAACTGTCTTGAAACACACAAGATTTTACAAGTGTGTGTCTATTTTGATTCCAGCATACAGAACCTGAATATTAACCAATTACACATGTCACAGGGAAGACAGTATAGAAAATATACAAACAATATACAAACCAGCAGAATTTAAACATTGGCTACTAATTCTGTGCCTTACTTCAGGGTAACCACAGTGGAAAAAGAGACAAGACCACTTGGCCTAAAAATAGCTTTTTGGTACAGAATTGTTCATTTGGTGGCTTCCTGGATTGGTTAGTGAAGACATGAGGTGCATACTATGGAAATATATACAATTGCTGCATTTATCTTTTTAGTTCATCTCAGATGATTTGCAAAACTTTACAGGTTGAGATGCAATGCCATGATACTGTGTCGCGTGCCACAACACATTTTCTGCAAAAGTTGATCTCTTAAGCATATATGTCACATAAAGAAATTATTTTAAATGATCACCAAAACACAGAGACATGCAGTTGGTAAGTAACTTTTCAGATCTTGATCTATATTACAGTAAGAAAATGCTGCACAACAGTAGGCTCCCAAGAAAAAAAGTCCTGGGAATCAGTACAGGACCAAACCTCATTAGCTCAAACCAGAGGCCCAGGGGTGCTTCTGAGCTCCCTAGTTTGAGTGTGCTCAGCTGCATGTGTCCCATGCCAGGGATTAAAACCCATGAACTCTCCAGCTTGCATCCTTCCCCTTCTCACCCCCTGCTTTGTCTTCTGCAAGACAGTCCCTGAATCCAAATGGTGAAAAGAACAAGGTCCCAAGGTACCACAAAGACAGCCCTCATTCCATCTAGGTAGTCCTTTGTGTGTCTACCTAATTATAAGGAAGGTAACCAAAACACAATTATATGCTCTAAAACCCTTTTTCAATACCATTACCCTCTGCATTGGCAACCACACCCTCAGGTCACGGACTTTCCAAACTCTTTGGAAAGTTTTAGCTGTGTTCATATTATCTATCAATGAACTATGTAAGGCAACTGAACTCAAATTATTGCTGCTCTGGACAACAGTGATTTTGCAAAACCACACAGCATTTAGTCCTATTCTAATTTAAGTGTAGCAAAAGGTGCATTAGTATGTATCTTCTCAGAAATCAGGACTGGGCAAGTACAAGAAGTATACTTCTTCTGGAGTCAAAGGAAGTGCAAGATCCAACAACCCCTAACTGAACACTGGAAAAGCAGAAGACAAAGGAGGGATGTGTTGCAGAACATGTTAGTTAGCATCTTATTCAGCATCCTAAACTAAACACAGCTCTGAAACACTTCTGTGCAGATGCCCTACCAAATGCTCCTGAATGCCCTCTGCCAAACACCTAAAATGACTGGGCTGATGACTGGTTTCTTAATATCCAAAAATAGGTAACATTTTGGTAGGCTGACAATATGCCAAGGTAATTTTCCACACAAATAATGCCAAAACAAGAATTGAATAGTAATCAAGCTAGGAAACATGTGTGAAATTCAAAATAATTTCAAGTTAAAACAACAGCCTCATTCATCGCCGTGCAGTTTCAAGGTCACTGACCTAAAACACAGCTCGTCTTGCTTTCTGCGCTCCTCTTCCACTTTGTCTAGCTTTTATAGGAACAAAAATATAAGAAGAGCTTGGCTGATAGATCTAGATCTATATCAAGGTCTAATTCAAGCTGTGAATTACACTATTCTAACAATAAGGCCTGGCACCGCAAACAGGCTTCAGAGACAGCAGTGCTGGCATCTTTCAAGTTACCCATGGGTTCATTAAGCGGTTGGCCAGCAAGATGCTGGATTCTCTTATCTGATCTGAGTCTTGCAAAAGCACTCCAAAACAAGTGTTTCCTGAAAAATTAGTAGGGTGTGGGAACAAATTGATGCTCTGATTTTTACAAAAATTCCCCTGACTATGAGGGGGAAAGACAGGAAAACAGTTGGAAGACACCTACGTATCCCTAGATACATGACTGACTTAAAAATACTTCAGAAATAACAGGCTATTTACATATTCTCACAACTTAACATCAGAAAACACAATGGAGAGAGGTAACCCAGCAAAGATTAAGGAATGTGATAAACCATATTTAAAAGCAATAGATTGATAGTTTAAGTAACTTTTAAATACAAATTCTCATCTCTGAACCCATTTTCTAGACGTAAAGGGCATTTTCAGTTCAAAAAAAATCACAGCAATAAATCAACTTTCATCCAAACTAGTATCTTTTTCAAAAAAATTTATTTGTATGACTTGCATGCATAACTTCAAACTTTAAAATATTTGGGTTTTTTCTGATCTCCAAACTAAAAAAAAATAAAATAAACCCTACATAGAGGATTTCTTCTGCCTCTCAGATGCAGACTTACTTGGCCTCAAGTTTTTAAAACTTACAGAGTAAGCAAAAGGAAATTGAAACTGTAATTCTGTACTCTGTACTGTTTTCTGAGTTATGTAAATTACTGAGTAGATTAATGAAGAGGAACTGAAGAAAAGTAAAAAAATTGCTCAATTTCCCCTCCGAACCAGAAAGAAACATAGGGAGGAAAAGAAAGGGACCGAAACTTCAAATTCTGAGAATTCTAAATCTATAATCAAAAGAGCAAAGACTTTCACCAAGAAAAATTTCCATTTTGAATGCTACAGTATTGAAACAACTTAAAAATATTCCTTAAACTATCTTGTATATTTTGTGACTCTAGCCTTCAAATCCAAGATAAGAACAGAGTTGTCATTCCTTGTTGAAACACAGCCTTTGGCAAGGCTTCGGAGGATCGGTTCTGTTTTAGGAATGGAAACAATACAGCACAATTTGTCCTGAAGACACTACAGAATGTTTCATCTTTGAAGACTGAAGTTGTAAACTGAAATTTGGGCAAGAAAAATCTAGGGTGTTTTAAACACAATCTGTGCATTCCTTCATCAGCACAAGAGATTATGACCTCTGAGAACACCTGATATCAAACTTGGCATGTCCAGGATGAGATTTAATAGTATCTCAGACAATTGACAGGTCCCACAGGATCTATGTCTTGGGAAAGCAAGTGATGTTTTAAAATATACTTGCTAAGAGACTGTGAAAATATTTAGGCAAAATTATCTCACCTGTGTCAGATGTAAGGTCAAAAAAGGTGACTTCTTCAGTTATCCCTTTCTCAGTCATTCCTTACAGTCTTCCCTTAATATCTCTGATAAGATCTATGGTTTCCAAATACCACTTTAGATAGAAACCACACTTGTATATGTTCATTTGTTAGCTGACTGAGGTCACTCCTAACCTACTGGTTTTTAAGAACAAAATATGTGATAGTCATGGTGACTTAAATCACAAGCTCATTTTCTTAGGATACATACACCCTAAGAAACAAGTGTGCCACCTACTGATTTACCAGATACCACTGAAGCATACCCTTCCCAATTTTGTAATGTTTATACACTCCAGCAACAATATTTGAGGACTTTAATGAACTTCAGCTTAGAAGACTTAAAACAGAAGCGTCTGGTTTCATGGGCAGAAATTCAAGTATAGAAATACTACGGTATTTGGTCATTCCAGTTAAACAACAAAATTTATTTCATTTTATGCATATTATTCAGGATTATAGAGGAAGTCTATGGTCTCAACTCCTGGCTTAAAACTTTCACTGATGAACCACCTCTCCTGAGTGTCTCTGAAGATGTTAAGTACATACGCACACATGCAGTGATGTTATACACCACTACCAGCAGTCAGAGATCTAGGCTGTAGATCTAGGTACAGGCTGTGGCTGCAAGTCATCAGTTTCTAAATGATAGCGCTATTCAATTTGCCATTTACAAACTATTTTTACTACACTCACTAAAAATAATCATCCATTAATTTAGTTTTAATGTCGTACAGAAGAAAAACCGACTAGAGAACACATCTACACTGGCAGGGCATTTTTCAATAGTCCCACACCATACACTTGGTGAAGGCAGAGTGCCTGCGAAAAATGAAGACTTACAAATCTCACTGGCAAGGTAAAAGAATGAAAGGCTTGTTCTTTGTTTTGATTTCCAATGCTTTTTTCCTAGAGAAAGAGGTCCATTTACGTTGATATTGAGTATTTTAATGTGCGAAGTAATACAGCAAACTGAAATGCCAACATGGTATGTTATAAATTCATCACTCCCTAAGCCAGCTGCTTCTTGTCAGAAAAGGAAAGTTCCTTTTAAGTGTCTTTTGAGACTGATATAAAACAAGTTATATGACAAAACTGTTTGTACTGTATGTCATCAAGTATTTCTTAAAGCATAAATTATGACTGATTTTTTTTTAAATGGAAAAAAGAATTATTTCAGACAAGCAATCCAGCAAACAGTAATTCCACTTCTGATGTTTCAGGAAATGAGAAATGAGTCCCCCAGTGGTGCTTTCAGTAACACTGGAAAGATCATTTCAAACACCTCAACATGCAAATTTCAATACTGAAATTCAACAAATACTTTGACTTAGCAGTGGCTTATGCGTTTAAATCCCTTTTGAAATTAAATATTTAAAATGTTGCTCCACAATATTCTTTCAAATACGTTTTTAATCCATACTTGATTTATTTTTCTGGAAGCCAATCAAATTGATAGGATATTTGGCCCTGTTCCTTCACAGGAAAGCACACAAATTCTACAGTGGCTTTATCAAAAGCCAAGCCATGAAATTTCATTAAAATGTGTAGTTAATAAAGTCCTTATTCACTTTATTAGGTAATTAGTCTCTAGAAAGCTCTTTAATTTCATAATCTCCTATCTTTAATACAATTTGTATTATGCTAGTTTGTGTATTTTTTAGTGTTAGAATAAATTATATTTCAATATTTGTCATTTGTGACTATTTGTCAGAGTTGTGAATTCTCATGACATTTTGTAACTGTTCTCCTCATTAGTCCTCTTTCTTTGCTTCCTTACTAGTATGTTGTTACTTAATGACGCCCTCAGAATATTTTCGCAAAATTAAATTGAAAAATATTTTTCTTGAAATATTTGCATGATTGTGCCAAAACATAATAAATATACTGCAATTATATGGCTGTCACAGAGTGCTTGATTGCCTCTATCCATGGCAAACACAGATAAAAATAAAGACAGAAGGGATAATCTCTGCAGAATTCATTTCCATGGTATGATACCACATTTATTTAGTCTATGGAGTAGGTAGGTGCCCACAACATGCTCATGGTCCTTAACTCCCAGGTACGCAACTGAATAGAAAATAACACTGGACTAAGGAACACAGAAGGGATGTGCTCAAATCTCACCTGTTGTGGAGTCAAAATGCCACAAAAGCACAGACCTGCAGGTGTTTCTGGGTCCTGAAGGTTAGGCACGTGAACATGGCATGAATAACGGAGCTGGGGAGGGAAGAGCTTGCTCGTCTTTCTGATCATCTGCTGTTGCCCTTTCTGTCTGTCTGCTTCACAATACAGATGCATACTCTCCACAAAATTTGCAAGAAAGTGCTGGTTATGAATTTGAGACTACACACTCATTTCCTATCTGCATGAGACACTTTGCCTTCAAGGATAACTGAGCAGATTGTTCCAGGGGTGTATTGAAACGCATGGTGACCATGCATCTAATTTCCATGTCCTCCTTCTTTCACATGGGTTCTGCATCGTCATATGTCTTTTGTGTGACCATTTGTCATAGTTTCATCTGGGATGAAGTTGAGTTTCTTACTAGCAGTTGGTATAGTGCTATGTTTTGGATTTGCGATAGGAAATAGTGTTGATAGCACACTAATGTTTTTGATTGTTGCTAAGCACTCAAGGCCTTTTCTGCTTCTTGCATCCCCCTGCCAGCAAGTGGGCTGGGAGTGCACAAAAAACTTGGAGGAGGTACAGCCTGGACAGCTGACCCCAACTGACCAAAAGGATATGCCATACTGTGTCATGCTCAACACATAAAGCCGGGGGAATAAGAAGGAAGGGAGGGATGTTCGGAGTAATGGCATTTGTCTTCCCAAGTAACCATTACGTGTGATGGAGCCCTGCTTTCCTAGAGATGGCTGAACACCTGCCTGCTGATGGGAAGCAGTGAATAAATTCCTTGTTTTGCTTTGCTTGCATTCACGGCTTTTGCTTTGCTTATTAAACTATCTTTATCTCAATCCACAAGTTTCTCTCAATTTTACTCTTCTGATTCTCTCCCCCATCCCAGATGGAGGAGTGAGTGAGCAGCTGTGTGGTCCTAGTAGCCAGCTGGGGTTAAACCTCAAAACCATTAGTATGAAATGAAGCAAAGACCTAACCAGCTAAAGTTTGGCCAGAATTATGTTTGAAATAGCCATAAGAACTACCATAATTTAAGATAAGAAAAAGAAAAGCTTCCCCAGTCATGGAAATAATGGGGTTCATGGTAAGTAGATTCCAATCAGCAACTAAGCACCCACCAGCTGCTTGCTCACTACATCCCACAGCCACTGCAGGATAGGGGAAAGAATTAGAAAAGCAAAAGTGAGAAAAAACTAGTGGGTCAAGATAAAGTGTGCTTAATAAATGAAGGAAGAAAAACTTTAAAAAACCCAAGTGATGTGGAGGCAACCACTCACCACCTCCCACAAGCAGACCAATGCCTATCCAGTCCCCAAGCAACAGCTACCTTGGAAAGACCACCCCCCCAGCTGTGTTACTGAGCCTGATGCTATATGGCATAAAATAACCCTTTGGTCAGTTGGGGTCAGCTCTCCCAGCTGTGTCCCCTCCCAGCCTCTTGCCCACCCCTAGACTACTTGCTGGCACCGCAGCGTGAGAAACAGAGAAGGCCTTGACATTCTGCAAGCACCGCTTAGCAATAGCTAAAACATTGCTGTGTTATCAGTGCTGTTTTGGTCACAGATCTACAACACAGCAACATACAAGCTGCGACGAAGAAAACTAACTCCATCCCAGCCAGACACAGCACAGAGTTAAAAGCAAGTCTTTGCCTTCCCTGTTTACATTCATCTCTTGTTACATTTCTACCACCTGCCTGCCACTGCCGTGCCCAAGTCTGTTTAGAGAAAGAAAAATCCACAGAGAAATTTGCGAAGCAGATGACTTGCCTCTACCAAGCTACTGCAAAATTTTTCTGTTTCTTCCTTGCCAGTGAGAGCCTCTACTAACTGTTGTAAAAGCATGAGAGATCAGCCAGACTTCATGGAGTATCCATCAGTCAGAAACTGGCCTTAGAAGTCTGGTGTGATTTCTCCTGTCTGCTGAGATATGGGCCAGTATAAATTGTTCTTGACTTGTCATTGCAGTTGCTTTCCAGTGAAGGGGATTATAAATCTCCATAAATTTTCTATGTGATGTTAAAAGTTGAATTGAGACACCTTCACGCATGCGGCTTGCTCACACTTAAAAATGACCCACCAACTCTTCTGTTACAACGGTCCACATTTATCATAATGTAGGGCCAGGACCTGTTTGTGCTGTGATCTCAACAGACTGATATGGCTTGTAAACATAGAACTAAATTTATACTTGCAATACAACATTATAAGAAATCTGGGGAGAAAGCAATGAGATCTGTGATAAAAAGGACTCACAGGAGAGAGTTGATAGCAGCTGTAATTTCTTTACCTATTATTACCTGACTTCGAGGCCCAAAAATGATTATACTTGCCTGTTTCCTGTTACTTCTGCAGTTACCGATAGCAATTAAGCTGCATTTCAAGCTAGAAAATGTTATTTGATTTCAGAATTCTGCTTAATATTCCTTCCAAAATAGACCTGGCTGGCAAAAGAGAATACTACAATGAATTATTATTCTGAGAATAGCACAATTAGCTGTAGAGCATGGCTTTCTCCATCATCAACCCAGAGCTGATGACGGAGAGGAGACGGCTCTTTCATCCCTATGACAAAACTCTGGTGATGTCTCACCAGTGGGGCCACAACCAGTGGTGCTCCAGCAGAGGTTTGCCTGCGCCTTCCTCAGAGTTGCCTAACTGTTTTATTTCTTTGCTCCCAAGAATAGATGGCTTTTTCATCTTTTTTTTTTTTTCATTAATGCACTGAAAAGAGATAGTGAACCATCTCTTCATCTTCAGCCAGAGCAACAGACGTCATCTACTTGGACTTCTGCAAAGCATTTGACGCTGTCCCACATGACGTCCTTCTCTCCAAATTGGAGAAACGTGGATTTGATGGATGGACCACTCAGTGGATAAGAAACTGGCTGGATGGCGGCACTCAAAGAGTTGCGGTCAATGTCTCTATGTCCAAGTGGCGAGTAGTAATGAATGGTGTTCCTCAGGATTCGGTACTGGGACTGGTACTATTTAGCAACTTTGTTGGCAGCATGGATGTTGGGATTGAGTGCACCCTCAGCAAGTTTACTGACAATGACATGCTGTGTGGTGCGGTTGACATGCTGGAGGGAAGGGATCTTGACAGGCTTGAGAGGCGGGTCTGTGTGAACCTCAGGAAATTCAACAAGGCCAAGTGCAAGGTCCTGCACCTGGGTCACGGCAATCCCAAGCACAAATACAGGCTGGGTGGAGAATTGGTTGAGAGCAGCCCTGAGGAGAAAGTATGTGGGCGTGTCGGTGAATGAGAAGCTCCAACTGAGCTGGCAATGTGCGCTCACAGCCCAGAAAGCCAACCGCATCCTAGGCTGCATCAAAAGAGCATTGCCAGCAGGTTGAGGGAGGAGATTCTGCCCCTCTACTCTGCTCTGGTGAGACCCCACCTGGAGTACTGTGTCCAGCTCTGGAGCCCC
>VWZL01002498.1:28062-83297 GCA_013396915.1 Stercorarius parasiticus
AGTTGGGGTTGTTCAGCCTGGAGAAGAGAAGGCTCTGGGAAGACCTTATTAACGGCCTTCAGGTACTTAAAGGGGGCCGACAAGAAGGCTGGAGAGGGACTTTTTACAAGGGCATGTAGTGATAGGATAAGGGGTAACGATTTTAAAGTGAAAGAGGGTAGATTTAGATCAGATTATCAGGAAGAAATTTTTCACTCTGAGGGTGGTGAGGCACTGGAACAGGTTGCCCAGGGAAGCTGTGGATGCCCCATCCCTAGAAGTGTTCAAGGCCAGGCTGGATGGGGCTTTGAGCAGCCTGGTCTGATGGAAGGTGTCCCTGCCCAGGGCAGAGGCTCAGAACTAGATGATCTTTAAGGTCCCTTCCAACCCAAACCATTCTATGATTCTATGGTTCTATGATGAAACAGGAAGAAGAGAAAATAACAAAACCAAGGCGTGAGCATGGCAACTTTTAAGACAGACTGCGCATGTCCGTTAATTTTCAGAAATACTGTGTTCTTTGGGTGAGAAGGTAGCCTTTTCCTTTAGTTTTGAGAAATAACCAATTAATTTTTTTCATCACTACCCCAGCCCATCAGTATCAATGCTTTCCTCAAATACGCGTTACCAGCACTCTGGGGCTGGGATAAACTGTGGAGAAATGGATTAACGCACGTGACACGGTGAAACCACTATCCAGGGGCTCTGGAAATTCAAATTAAAGGAACACGCTCGAAGCTGCTACCCAGGGACGGCGGGGGAAGCCTCGGGGAGGTAAGGCGCAGCGGCGCCGGGCCCGGCTGCCCCAGCCTCCCCTCAGAGCCCCCTCAGCCCGCCCCACCTTCCCGCCCGCTGACCCGCGCGGCGGCCGGCGCATGCGCCGCGGGCGTCTCCTGGCAACCGGCGCAACACCAGCGCGGGCCGCCGCTGCCTGCTTGCCTCCGCGTGGCGCGGCCCGGCCGCCGCCGGTGAGTGAGGGAGGGAGGGAGGGGCGGCGGCAGGCCCGCAGCGGGAGAGGCGGTCTCCGCGGCGAGCCCGTGGCGGAGGGAAGGCGGGCGAAGGGGGCGGGTACCGCCAGGGCGGAGGGCTGAGGCGCCGTCGGCTCCGAGTCAGCGGAAATACCGCGTTTTGTGACGCTGGCGAGTGAGCGGCCGTGGTGGCGATGGGAGGGTGGCGGTGAGCCGGCGGAGCCCGCTTGTCGCCGTGCCAGCGGGCCCCAGTCTGTGCCTCACCTCCCGGGAGGTTCGGTTCCACCCGTGAACTGAGGGCCACGCGTCTGGGGACTTCCAAAAGTCACGAGTCGAAGTTGTAAAAGAATAACGATTCTTTTTAATATTTTTTTTTAAAGGCATATGTTGAAGTTTCCTCCAACCACAACCAAAAAAAACCTAAAAACTTGATGTCCACTTGATAATGGCATCTGCAGAAAAGCAGTGACAATTGCAAGATTTATAATAAAATTGTACGATGTGATAACAGGTGAAGTATATCAGACAACATAAATAACATTTAAAACCAAGCAGGGCAAATCCTGCTCTTAGGGGCCTCCTGACGCTGTTTCCAGTGGAAACTGGGAGCTCAGGAATTGGTGTCAGCAAAGGTGGGGAGAGACACAGGTGGGCTAGTTCAGCAGAGGGCAACTGAGACCAGTACTGTTAGGTGTGAATCAAAAAACTGCAGTGGACCCGTCCTAAGGAAACTTATATGGTAGAGGAAAAGAATTGTATTTAAAAGTTTGGGTAGGTAATACGAACAAAGAAAGAACAGTCCACTATAGATAAGATATGTAGAATTTATGTGTGACAGTAACATGAAAGGTGTGGGACCTTGTATGGATAATAGATGAGAAAGGAAAAAAAAAAAAAGAATAAAATATTAAATACAGAAGTTTTATCCTAAAGAGCACTAACAGGTGATTAGGGTATTAGGGAGAAAATCTCACCTAATGTATTGATGTTTCAAAGGTTTTGGGGTGCCTGCAGACAGGAATTTCAAAACAAAGTATGAATTTGCTGTCAGAGAAGCATCATCTGTAGAACAGAATTCTTTTATAATTTTGTTGCTACTCTGAAATTATCATCTATATAAGGTAGTCTGATACTGTATTATCTTAACCTATGCAAGACAAGCATCCGCTTTCTGTTGTTCATTGACTGAGCAAACTCACTTTCTAACCTTTGTTGATGGAAGCAAGATTTCTTTTTTTTTTATTTAATTTCATTTTTTGATTTTTATCATGCAACCATTTTCTGATTACTTAATGTTCTGCTAACGCGATGAATGCCAAGATGGACTTGTATGTCCTATAGTTCCTACTTTTGTTCGCAAACGTGCTATTTGTATTTTTGTCCTAAACTGTAACATTTTTTTAAATTATTTTTTTTAACCGTTAACATATTGAAGCCTGGTAAATGAGCAGTTAAAATTAAATGATAGGGCACTACCCTTGCAGTTTGACATAACCATAAAAGTCATGAATGTGATAGTAACACAGCTGAGGTATTTCTAGTGTCAACAAAGATGTATGAGTACAATTTTGTACAAAACAGGAGAAGCTTCATCTGGAATGCTGTGTTCAGCTGTGGTCATCCATGTTTTCAAGGGGTTGACTTAAAAAAGGCTTATGAGGGTGATGTGGGGAATGAAGAATCATTTTTTTCAGGAAATTAGAAGAGTTTTTTAATCTAGCAAAATTAAAACTGGGGATATGTTTGTTAGCTTCAAATATATTCTGACTCTATATATGTAAATATATATAGCATATATATAATATACTATATAATATGTATATAATATAGTAAATATATATTTTATAGTATAAATATTTTGAATAAATAATATATTTTGATACGTGCCAGCAAAGACAATAATTGACAAAGTTTCAAACATGACACAAATACAGTAGACTGGTCATGAATAAATGTAGACTAAAAATTAAAAAAGGTCTCTGACTGTATGAGCAATTAGCTTGTGGAACAGCTTTTTAAGGAGAGGAGTGGGAACAAAATACTTAACATTTTTTAAGATACAGCATGATAGGTATCTGGTGGGATTAACATGATGTGGTGGCTGTGACGGGGGACGGGAATGAATCTGATAATTCATAATGTCCCTTTCAGCCCGATGTCCCAGTGAAACTGCCAGAAGGACGCATTCATTTTAAAACATGTGGATTGACACAGCTGGCTAAAAACTTAGGAGTGTCTTTAATTTTTTACTAGTCTTTAAAATGTCTTTCTTCCTCAGGCAGACCATCTTTGACATCTGTATGAAAAGTGCCCTGCTACTATTGCTCAGGCAGTGGTTGGGTAACTACTCATTTGGTTTAGGTTAAGTCAATTTTTCTTTAGTCTCTTTCTCATGGGATGAGGGATTTCACTATACATCTCAGCAAAACATTGAAAGTCACACACATAATTCCTAAAAATCTCTTTCATTCAGGTTGTCACGGCTTAGATTCTCCAAGGATAGACCCTAGGTCTGAAGTTATTTAATGTGTTCATTGTAATTTGGAAATGAGCAATAACATAGAGAAATCAAAATTTTCTGGTGAGATAAAATAATTTATGTTAAGACTAAAGAAGACTGCTAGAAACTTCTGAGAGCTCTTCTGCAGTTAGGTGAACTGGTAACACCATGATATAAAATTTGTTGTTGATGAAACCAATGTAATTTACACTGCCAGGAATATTTGGCACAATTTCCGTAGTGAACCTAAATTAATTGTGATCAACTGGCAAAATGACCTGTTTACCATATGTGAATATCTTAGTGAAAATCCTCACTGAGGAAATTTTGTAAAAATTAGTACCCAAAAAGTTATAATGTCACAGGAATGAATCTGTAGTGTACTCGAATTGATTATGGTGTTTCAGGTTAGGTTCATCATGTCTGAGAAGGATTTAACAGTCACAGAGGGACTCTTGAGACCAGAAACATATATGTCTAGAAAAGCTAGATGGAAAAAATAATTAAGGCAGCTTAGAAAGGTGATAAATCAGAATGTACAGGGAGTTATAAAAGAAATTAGGAAAGATCAAGTCAGGACATGTTTTAACTAAAGTTGTAATACAAGAACAAGGGGATGTTGTGTTGAATTGAATATCACATTTAAACTGTTTACATTTTTTTAAAATCTAAGGAGTAGTTTCTTATACAGTACACTTGACAATTGGACCTGTGCCGTAGCATGTCAGACTAAGAATGAAGAGTAAAAGGATTAAGCATTTATGTGGACAGTAAAAATAGCTACTATTGTTAGGAAGAACATAAAAACTTCAGGAGATCTAAACCTTTGTACTTAAGGGAGATAAAAAACCTGTAACAGATGGAGGAAATTTGACTTTTGGGATTGGTTTCATGCATTTATCAGAAGCCTTTGACTCCTACCACTATCGAGGCAGGATACTGATCTGCCATGGAAGACTGTTTTATTCATTGAAGAAGGGCTTTTTGCTGAAGCCTCTTAGTTATTCTGTGATTTAGAAAGAATACTATCATGTTCTTCAACTCCCATTACTTCTTTTCATTAATATTTGTACATATTCTTTTACACTGTACACATTGGAAAATACATTCTACCTCTACAGCTTAGGATCTTAACATGACTGAAACACTCCTGATTTAGTACACGTCTTACTACATGTAGCAAGCTGTTCAGCTTCAGAAAACAGCGAAGTATGGTCCTTGGCAGTGTGAAAAAAAGGTTCTGCTATCAATCAGAGTCTGTACATGAGTCAAAATTTTATTGCAAATTTTGTATATTTTCACAGCATGAGGTTGCAGAATCAAATACCTGAAAATCTTGGCTATTATTACAAATCTAAGCATCTACCCTTGAGCTTCTGAAAGTAACACTCAGCTGAAAGTTAATGTGATACCAGAATGCAAATAAAAAATATCAATGTATCTTAAAAGTTCTGAGATCTTAAATAAATAATTGTATTATTTTTTAGCTCACCTACAATTCCCATCTTTTCTCTCTCATGGCTATTTTCTTAACCTGGCATCTAACTACAAACTCATTTTGGTTTTAAGGGTTTGTCTGCAGAGTATTTCACACTGCATCTCTCTGTTTTTTTTTTTTCATTATTCCTTTGTTTTGTGTGTGTAATTTATAAATGCATGGATCATTTGAAAAAAATCTTTACATGAACTTTCAGAATTATCAGAGTATATTTAGTCTTGGGTTTTTTCTGTAGTGGGATGAAATTTGTCCATCTGAATCAAAATAGAAAATATTATCTTGTGTCTAGGAACAGATTCTAGTTGTTTGGTTGGTTGACACCTGTTGCACGGTAGCTAATTCTTGACTTAATCCTGATCATTTTTTTGCCTAACATACACATGGGCTTAGATAGAACAATAGGCAAATTCAAAGGTCTTAACTTAATTGGTCTCTCATATAATGTATTATTTCCATAGAACATATATCTTCAGGAGCTGGATATTGAATTGGACCTAATATCTCTTTTTAATGCTCTTCTTCTGTGAAGCTAAGTTTTTATAGTGTATTAATGCTTGCACTGGCATTACAACACTGGGCAAAGGGAGTCTGTTGATCCATATTTAAGGAGTATGATGGAAGAAAGCTGGAAGAAGAATTTGGGAGAAAGAAAGAAGGGATTTTCAAGTTTATTCCACATTGTTCTCTCAATTACGACAAAGCTACCTGAAAATTACGTTGAGGATATTTAAACTGGCATACAAAGGACATACTAATTTATGGACCTAAAAAACAAATGAGATTGTCTGCTGATGCTATGATTATAATTTTAGTATCTTCCTTTTGATTGCATTGGAAGGCAGCAGAACTAGAGTGTCCATACATAAATCAATTGGAATAATCAATGAAGATGACCAATTTATAGGCAGTTTTCACTGTTACCACAGAAAAAAGATTTTTATTTCTGTGATACAAGAAGAAACAGCAAGAATTCACTTAAACTAGATAGACTAAATTGAGATTACATAATTATCACTTGGAAAGCAAAAAGAATCTCCTTTATGCATCATTTTTGGGAAGAACCTGAAAATCATGGCCAGGTTGTAGTGACACAGCTTCAGACTGTCTTAAAGCATGAGACAGTTAATTTGCAAAGTGGATCATGTAATAGATAACTGGTTAGAAGCTGTTCTTAAATCCTTCTCTCTGCACTGCTTTTCCATAGGAGTAATTGCTCTCAGAAGAGACCTTTGATTCCTTGACTAAGAGGTAAGTTCCACTGTGTCTTTGACTTATTCCTGTTTTTTGTCTCATGTCTCACTAACATTCAGTATGTGCAGGGTGTTAGGTTGTTGTGTCAGTTATTTAAGGTTTTAGTAAACAGAAGATGCAAATGGAACAGGTATTGTTTTCTAATTCCAATGTCTGACTTAAACCCATGAAATATTATGGTCTTCAAGCGTATGGAACAGGATTCTGATATTATAGGTATACACACCATACTGTAAAGGAAGTGTTTATAAGATTTCGGTATTTTGAACAGAAAAAACACCATAAGGCTTTCCTCATATTTCAAAGTATGATTTATAGACTCTTTTTTTGTTACAGTATCTTGCTATCCATCATTTCGTATTTAAAAAAAAAAAAAGTGTAGCGACTAGAAATAAGTGGATATCTCAGATTTGCAATCTAAGAAACTATTCACACTGAGCAGAGAGGTTCTTAGAGCAAGACAATAAAATGAAGTGAGTACAGGGATCATGGCCATCATTATCTTATGATCTGGTACTTGGAATCTTCTCCTCTGGGCTTGGCATCTGCAACAAATCTTTCAAAAGCTAAATAAATTTTCCTTATTTTATTTGACATACTAGAGATGCCAGTTCATGATATAATAGCCAAGAGGTTAGAGGGTTCCACTTTTGAACTAAAACATCTACATTTGTGACCTTCCTCGTGATCATTTTCCACTTATGGCAAGATGTTCTCATCACAGAGATTTTACTGGAGATGGGCCTATTCCTTCAGCCACTTTGAACAAGACAAGGTGGCTGTGTTTTGTCATATGCCTAGTTCTGGTAATTAATGTTCAGTCTACTGTGATAACATCTGCCAGACCTAGCCTGGCATGTGGATTCATGTGGAGAAACAGGGTAATAAGTTTATCTCACTAACTTTAGATGTCATTGTAAATGTCAATGCATGAGGTAGCAACTCTAAACTGGTTTTGGTAGTCATTTTAAGGTGCAATTCAATTTTAGATACCTACTTTGGGATGAATCTGCCTTAAGAGCTATTGAGTATGTTGGCTAGATCTCCATCAATTATCAAGGAGAATGACTAACTTAAGTACTGATTCCTAATTTAGTTTAGTGGACACTACTTGTGGTTTCTGGATACTAGTTCAGCTTAAAATACTCACACTGAGGTAGTTCTGGTCCTATGGGAAAACTGGAGGCCCTAACGAAGTTAAGAGTGAAACAGGGAAGTGCCTGCTGAGCTTAGGCATCTAGCCAGAGCTGAGGGGGAGCGTTGGGGATTGTAGTTTTGGAATGAGGATTTAGTTAGATGTAATTGCTGTCCTGCTGGCTGAGAGACAACACCTGGTTGGACCACTGCACGGAAACTGGGTAGGAGCAAAGTAAAGCAGGCTAATTTGTCTACCACTGAAGGAAATAAATTCCAGGTGAAGGACAGAAAGTAGCATAGAATGATAACTTCATAGTTTGCTTGACTATGCATTGGCTACATCTGTTATGTCAAAGTCCTTTATGGACTACGTGATTTAAAACAATCAAACCTTTAATCTCGAAAATGTGGAAAAAGTAGGCTCCCATGATTTTAGAAACCTGCAAACATGAACTAAAGAATATTACTCAAATGAGAATATTCTTTATTTTGTCTTTAAGATTTAGAATCATAGAATTGCTTAGGTTGGAAAGACCTTAAAGATCATCACGTCCAACCATTGACCTAACATTGCCAAGTCCACCACTAAACCATGTTCCTCAGCACCACATCTACACATCCTTTGAATACCTCCAGGGATGGTGAATGAACCACTTCCCTGGGCAGCCTGTTCCAGTGCTTGACAACCATTTCTGTGAAGAAATTGTTGCTAATATCCAATCTAGACCTCCCGTGGCACAACTTGAGGCCATTTCCTCTTGTCCTATCCCTTATTACTTGGGAGAAGAGACCAGCCCCCCCTTCTCTACAGCCTCCTTTCAGGTAGTTGTAGAGAGCCATAAGGTCTCCCCTCAGCCTCCTCTTCTCCAGGCTAAAGAACCCCAGCTCATTCAGCTGCTCCTCATAAGACTTGTAAACTAGACACCTCACCAGCTTTGTTGCCCTTCTCTGGACACACTCCATCACCTCAATGTCTTTCTTGTAGTGAGGGGCCCAAAACTGGACACAGTATTCTAGGTGGGGCCTCACCAGTGCTGAGTACAGGGGGAAGATCCCTTTCCGAGTCCTGCTGACCACAGTATTTCTGATACAGGCCAGGATGCTGTTGGTCTTCTTGGCCAGCTGGGCACACTGCTGGCTCCTAGTCAGCCAGCTGTTGACCAACACCCCCAGGTCCTTTTCCTCCGGGCAGCTCTCCAGCCACTCCTCCCCGAGCCTGTAGCGCTGCCTGGGGTGGTTGTGACCCAAGTGCAGGACCTGGCACTTGGCCTTGTTGAACCTCATACCATTGGCCTCGGCCCATCGATCCAGCCTGTCCAGGTCTCTCTGGAGATCCTTGCTATGCTCAAGCAGATCAACCTTCCTGCACAACTAGGTGTCATCTACAAACTGACTGAGGGTGCACTTGGTCCCCTCGTCCAGGTCTTTGATAAAGATATTAAACAGAACTGGCCCCAATACCAAGCCCTGGGGAACACCAGTTGTGACCAGCCACCGACTGGATTTAACTCCATTTGCCAGCACTCTTTGGGCCTGGCCAGACAGCCAGTTTTTCTCCCAGCAAAGAATACATCTGTCCAAGCCATGAGCAGACAATTTCTCCAGGAATTAATTAATTTAATTAATTATACTTAATTAGTAGTGCATAGAGTCTTAGTTTTTAAAAGAAGTTTTTTGGGTAACAGACCCAGCATTTAATGACATTTAAAAATCTAATCCTGCTACAATTTTTTTCTGAATTCTAAATATTTAGAATAGTAAACTGAGAATCAAAGATATGCGTACTGTAAACCTACTGAGAAAAAAACAACATGCAGTTATCATGGGGAGGAAGGGATTTGAATAAGAAGTTCTTTTATGGGTCAGTAGCCTTTCAATACCTGTACACATTGATTGTCTGCGATAATTAAAATTCAATGCAGAAGACACATTTTTAATTATCAGTAAGCCAAAGAATTCTATGTGCATCATTGCCTCAAGTCAGAGAATGACCGCTGAATACAGAGAGCTTTATGGGAACAAAGCTAACACCAACATTTGATGTCAGAATGCATTGAAATCTAGAATAGTAACTGCAGCAAAGAAACAGACTGAGGGGCACAATCCACAATAAGGTGATTGTTCTGTTCTCTGTGCTTGTTGCTAAAGATTATTCTGCTTTTTTAATATTACCAAGGAACCAAATATTTCTGGACATGTAGAAAAATGTGTAAGTTTCTTCAAAATATTCTTAGAAGTTGAATGTATTTATACAGCGTGAAGAAATATTTACAATTAAGGCTTTAGTTATTCACAGTCTTGGAATCTGTATAATTATTTGAATCTGTGAACATTAATTGTACAACATTATAAGCACTTTTACATGAATTAACTTTTAAAATTGTTTGGGTTAAACCTAATTAAACTCATTCAGAATTAAAATTGCTTTTTATGACTTCAGCTTAATTTGTATCTGAAATAAATTGAGCTGAACCGAATAATTCTAAGTAAGTGTCCATGTCTCCATACCAGGATTTAACACAATTTAAATAACCCAGATTTCCTGAATGTTCTTGTAAATCTGATTCTTGTATGTGTGCATGATGCTTACTTTCTATAGTGACTGCATAAATTGGAAGGTAGTATGTTCATCATTTTTGTTGAATATACTGTCAGTAATTTGTCCTTATGCTTTCTCATATATAAGTTAATTTATAATAAGTAATATTTATAATTTACAATACTAAGTCCCTAGCCAAAGGTGCACTTTCTGGAACACTGAATTCTAGTGTGTGTGTATGGGTTCATGTTTACATGTGTTCATATGTGTATGTATTCGTGTGTATATACGCACATGGGTAAAGCAGATTGGAGCTGAAGAATCTTTGATTGTATGGGTCTTCCTCTCAAAACTATAATTAGTGACCTGCCTATGAAGTTTTAAATTTCAGGTCTATTTTTAGGATGTGCTTATCAACTGGTTTACTACTGCTGTGTTACAGTTTGAGAGGCCAGTAGAGGAACAATACCCCAAAAAATTCAGAGGGTTCAAGAAGAGCTCCAAATGCTTGTTGAGCGCAGCAAACGACAGCCCTGACGTTTGTAACCAGCCAAGCTGCAGCTCATATTGCACTAGAAAATAATCTCTTATACCACAGGGAGGCTGTCAGGACAGTCCTGGCTGAGGGTGAGTGTGTGGTTTCCCTTTGAGAATGAACCCAGGAGTTACTAAGGGGTACTAACAGTGCACATTTCACTTTTACACAGTGTTAAAACAAACCTAAGTTTGGCATAACTCAGGTTATGTTCTATGCATAGCTAGTGCTAGTGGGTCATGTTGCTCTTTACTTTGGCCTGTAACTTAATTGGCCTGCAGAAGTTTTGCAAGCCACATGAAATTAAGTCCATGTGAGGTATTACATCCATATGCTTCAGAAGCTACTATTAGATGCAGCTGAGAAGGTCTTCCTGGTTCACATGCACATGTGCTAATACAAAAAAACCCAGAAGACAGAAGCTGGACATGGTGTAAATAGATGTAACTTTTTTAAATCAGTGAAATTTGTACTGTGCAGAACTTTCTTAATACCTGCAGACCTGATTTTTGTCTTCTGTGAAATATGAACAGAGAATTCAAATTGAATTTGAGCCACATTTTCAAGGTAGAACTTAGTTGTACATTCTGCAATTGTATAGAATGTTTGCCAACATAGAATATATAGACAAATATGGGGAAATACCCTAATAGGACCTTCAAGTTCATACATGATTTATGGATTGTGGTGGGTTGACCTTGGCCGGACACCGGGTGCCCACCAAGCCGTTCTATCACTCCTCTCCTCAGTGGACAGGGAGGGAGAAAAACAGATGGAAAAAAACCTCATGGGTCAAGATAAAGGCAGTTTAATAAAGCAAAAGCAAAGGCTGCACACAGAAGCAAAGGAAAACAAAAGATTTATTCTCTACTTCCCATCAGCAGGCGATATCCAGCCACTTCCCGGGAAGCAGAGCTTCAGTAAGTGAAGTGGTTGCTCCACAAGACAAACATCGTAAAATAACAAATGCCCCCCCTTCCTCCTCCTTTCTCTTAGCTCTTATTGCTGAGCAGACATCATATGGTATGGAATGTCCCTTTGGTCAGTTGGGGTCAGCTGTCCTGGCTGTGTCCCCTCCCAAGATCTTGCCCACCCCCAGCCCACTGGTGAGGGGTGGAGTGTTGGACGGACAGCCTTGGTGCTGTGCGAGCACTGCTCAGCAGTAGCCCAAGGACCTGTGTGTTATCAACACCTTTCTAGCTACCAATGCAAAGCACAGCACTATGAGGGCTGCTACGGGGAAAATTAACCCCACCTCAGGCAGACACAATACACAGATGCAGATAAAACTAACTTGCAGAAAAGCATGTCCTACACATTTGTACCACATTACAGCTTGAGCCTGTGATGTCTCACATCTTTCGTTTTAGTTACATATTTTGTTGATAGATGTATGTTACCAAATGTGTTGAAATGTTAGGAAGTTTGTTTTGTTTATAAGGGACAACTTTCTGCGTAGAAATTACTATGTCGAAGAAATCTTCAAACTGATTAGGTGTGTCGAATGAGAAAGTCTGTCTTAAAAGCTTTTCTGAATCGCTAGTAAATTGATTCCTAAAACACAGAAGGGAGTTTGTTTGTCTGCTTTTATTTTTTTTGTTTTTGTTTTTAGAATGGGTAAAAAAGTAAAGAAGGAAGTAGAGCCTCCACCCAAGGATGTGGTAAGTTTATAAACTGCTATGTGCTATAATATAAACATTACACAATTATAGGCCCAGCTCTACCATCCTTACATGGTTCCTCACTCTCCTAGGTTACCCACATTATTCTAAAAATGTCTTTTAAAGATGATTCTGTTTCTGCTTTTCTTGGACAGCATACAGACCAGAGTGACTGGGCATGTGTAGTTCTTTGTGGAGATTGTTGTCTTTGGCAGGCTTTGCAAATAATAATGTATGAAACAATCCAGGCTTCTTTTTATTTGAAGAGCAATATTAGCTTTCCATTTGTAAAAATCAAAGGCGAAAGGAGAAGAGTGACCTGAAGTCTGCCTGTCTTTTCAACTGTGGAGACGTTCCCTTTCTTTAAGGATGAAAGAGTTAAGAGCCTAGATGGATCTACAGAGTTTTTTACTGAATACAGAATTTTACAGATATTTGAAATAACAGTACTATGTATTCTGGATCTTTTGCAAAGATATACAGCCTTTAGCAGCAGTTCAGGTTTTTCTGGTATCATTGGAAGTTCACAGTGAGAAGTACAAGAGCTGAAGCCAAATATGGAATAATGGTGGTAATGGGACTTTTTTCAACAGGTGGAGATTAAGGGTCTGACACTAGCACACTTTTCAAGAGTGTCTGTAAATTCACAAGGTACAAAGAGATCCCCAAAAAGACAGGTTCAAAATACAGGTATTTTTAAAGTTTAATTGGTTTACTTGGAAAGAAGTAGAGGAAATAAGACAGAGACATTGAAAAGAGTATAATATAAATTCTATGCCAGATAATAACTAAGTTAATGAAAATCAGGACCTCAATGAGTCCCACAGAGGAGCATGAAACTAAACGCAAAGTTCAGTACGCTGTTTTAAAAAACAATGTTTTTGTCTGTAAAGAGTGATGGGACTGTAAGAGCTTTTTCAAAGGTCATAGAAAAGTTGATCAGCAAAAACTATGTCACAATTTCAATATTAAATAACCATAAATAATTTTGACTAAGACAGTAATACCCAATCACCATGATGTCACTGAGGCACAGCAATTGATATCAGGTTTTGCCCAACTGTTCTGTGGAAAGATGAATATTACAAACGTAATTCATAAGCTCCAATCAATAATAAATCCTTGTGAAAGGACACTTGACATAAAACTTCAACATGAGAGGATAAATCGATCTAAAGCTATTTCTGTATGGAATAACCTAGAAAACCAGGAGGAGACACAAAGAAGGTGTATGTGGATAGGACTAATTAAAACAAGCCTGAAGAAATAAAACTTAGTATCTTTGCAGTCTAAGAAAAAAAATTGAAAGGCATGAAAGTAGATTTAAGGCATACAGATGAGCTAAGCCCCTCCAAAGTAATAAAAATTGACTTTTTCAGTAAATATTTAAAAGTCAGTAGAGGCAGCACCACAACTTCTAGATCCAAAAGACACCGTTAGAGTTTCTGGAAAAAATTATGGTATAGCCTACGAACTACTACAATGAACTGTGAATAATGTTAGAAAAGATATTCAACAATTGAAAAAAAATAAAATTACAGAAAAGATGAATAAAACTGTTAAAAAGGAAATAACTGGAAAGAGCAAAGTCCAGATGGCATCTGCAGTTTTTGGCTTAGTTTTTACCCTTATCATACTTCAGGCTAGCATAGCTCTTCTAGCAGTCCTATCAGGAGAAAAAAACCTGAATGTTGCAAAGCAAAACAGTATTAAACATGAAAATAGATTATTGATTAGTTGTAACTATCAACCAAGAAAATCATCTAGCTATGAGAATATTGTTAATAGTGATCATGTGAAATTAAATCTCTAAATTTCACCCGGATATTTCAGATGGCAGGAAATGAGATGCAGAGAAAATAAAAGATGTATTTGCTATTATCTTCTGATTGATAATCTGCTTATGAAAATGTCAAGTCCAAGAAAAGAAGCCTTGAGATAATGTGGACAGGCTGATAAAAGGGGGCCTTTGTGCATGGGGAATGCTCTGAGAATGTATGGTACTGCAGGTGACCACTAATTTTTATAGATTTCTAGGAACAGGTGGGAAACGCATCTCTTAGACTAGACACTGCTTATGTGTTTCAGAAAGTATTCCGAGGACTTCGTTTCCCCTGCCTTTCATAATTTGTCTTTCACTATTATCCATTCTGAGAATTGGGCTTCTCCAGGAAAAATACTGCTTTAATCCTCTGTCTCTATATGGATGACCTTAGACAGTAATTCAGGCAGATAAAATATGCTAGCTTTGACATAGATCGATAGGAACTTTACATATGATATCTTCATTAACTTTGGTCTAGACAATATTACTATTTGATCATCAGCTAGGGCATAGGCGTTAAAAGAGAAGCCTAAGATTACCACTAGAGAAAATACTGAGGCATTATCACTGAAAGCAAGCTGAGTATTTTTGAAAATAGCTTCGTTCACAACACTGATGTTAAAAAGGTGGAATATATGAAGTGGCACTGTCATCTCCTGAAACTGAGTCTCCACAGTAACACCTTCTTTTGAGTAATTAATGCCTAAATATTAATTTGACTTGACTTTAGTAAGGCTTTCAACACTGTCTGTCATAGCATCCTCACAGAAAAATTGATGAAGTACAGACAAGATAAATGGACAGTGTAAAAAACTAGCTGAACTGCCAGACTCAAAGGGTTGTGATCAGGAGCATGAAATGGAGCTGGAGGTCAGGCACCATTGTTGTGCCCCAGCGGCTGATCCCAGGAGCAGTACTCTTCAGCCTCTTCATTAGTGACCTGGCTGACCAGACAGAGTGCACCCTCTTCAGCAAGTTTGCAGAAGATACGAAATTGAGAGGAGTGTTTAATGGACCAGATGGTTGTGCAGCCTCAACGAACTAGAGAAATGGGAAAATGGGAATTTCATTAACTTCAATAAAGGGAAATGCCAAGTCCTGCACCTGGGGGAGGAATAAGCAGTACAGACTGGGTGATGACCAGCTGGAACGCAGCTTTACAGGAAAGGACCTGTTGATTCTGGTGGACGTGCACCAGCAATGTACACCTGGGGCAAAGAAAGCTAAAAAAATCCTGGGGTGCATTAGGCAGAGCGTTGCCAGCAACTTGAGAGAGGGGACTGTTGTCTTCCCCTCAATGTTGGTGAGTGAGACCAAACCTGGAGTGCTGTGTCCAATTCTGGGTTCCCCAGTACAAGAGAGACAGGGACTTAGTGGAACAAGTCTGCCAAAGGCTCGGAGCATTTGTCATATGAGGAGAGACTGAGAATTGGGACTGTTCAGTCTTGAGAGAAGGCTTGGAGGGGTCTTGTCAATGTTGATAAATACCTTATGGAAGGGAGTAAAGAAGTCATAGAATCATAGAATTGTTTAGGCTGGCAGAGACCTTTAAGATCATCAAGTCCAGCCGTTATCCTAGTACTGCAAAGTTACTACTAAACAATGTCACCAACTAGGTGTCATCTGCAAACTGACTGAGCGGGCACCCGATCCAGATCCATCTAACCAAGCATAACCAAAGATACTGCAAGAGTGATGAAACGTGGCACGGGTCACGCAGAGAGGTTATGGAGTCTCCATCCTTGGAGATAGTAAAAATCAGACTATGCACCAGCCTTGAGCTCTAGCTGACCCTGCTCTGAACAGGGCAGTTGGACCAGATCATCTCCAGAGGTGCCTTCTGGCATTAACTGTTTGTGATTCAGTGGAATATCTTGGTTTTATGTTGTTAGTATAGGAGATCAGACAATGACAGAACTGAAACAATTAGCATGACTAGGTATATAGTAACTCTGTTTTCCTAAGTAAAGGAAAAGAGGTTAAGAATATCAGAGATATAAGTAATGCTTCTAAAGTATCTGTCAAAAGTGCAACGATAAAGGAGACCTGTAGTCAGTTAATTCAAATTTAAAGGATTTTTTTTTAAATGACAGCATTGTTAAACAATAGAATAATAACAGATAAATACATCCTTCAAAAGGGGGGATTTGCATCTAAATGGTGAAACAAAAAAACCCTTGCACTCACAAGTGAGAAGTAAACGCACAGTGTGACAATGCACCAAAATATTTTGTGAGAGAACTAGCAAAGATACAACTAGCAATAAAGCTTTTCTAAATTGACTAGAAGCAAGAAGCTTCTTAGAGGAATACTATTAGGTGATTAAGGTCATAAAAGAAAAGCAAAATGAATTATTTTTTTGTCAAAAGACAAAACTATGTAGCAAATCACTAAAACAAATGTGAAGAGATTGCCAAAACATGAATAAATAGTATTTGCCCAGGTCTTGTTCTAACTGAAAAATAACTAAAATCTGAAACTCTGGTACTGTTACTTATGCTATTTAATGTGTACTCTTTGTACCAGAGGAATGGAGGGTAGAAAACTTCATTTTCAAAAAGAAATATATCAATAATTACAGAAAGTTTGTCTTTCACATGGCGTTAATTGGTAGAAATAGTTACACAAAAAAAAAAAAGAAAAAAGATACATGGATAAATATGTTAGTAATGAGGGTGAATCAATACTACTTTTGTAGAGGAAAGTTTGATCTCTGAAATCTGTTCGAATTTTTCAGAGGAGTTGGTGAGCAAGTGGATAATGGTGATCTCATTTATAGAGTTGTTTAGCTTTTTTAAAAGTTTTTAGACCAGACTCTTCACTCACATAAACGCTAATAGGTAAAAAGAAATTCTTCTGGCTATAAAATAAAAAGCAAAGGTGAGAAAACAAATTACTGTTCAGGTTTCGTAATGGAGAGAGGTTGCCAGTGGGATGTCATGGGGTTTTAGTCTGCATCCTGTGTCGTCCAGTCTACCAGAATTAGTGTGGATGCTTTCATGAAAATGGCAGGCAGTTACTCAGTAGGCAAAAGTGAATAAATACAACATTTCAAATTCCAGAAATAAAAGGCAGAACGCCATGTCACTAGCAAATGCATGATACATGCACATGTTGAATGCCATTTAGTGTTCTGGTATTTCCATCTCAAAAAATGTACAGTTGAACTATAGAAAAGTACCAAGAAAGACAACAAGAATAGAGTGGCTTCTGTATGAGGAAAGATCAAAGACAGTAGGTTTCTTCATCCCCAGAAGGAAATTACTGTGAAGAGGAATATCATAGAAACTTACAAAATGAATATACAGAGAAGGCAAATGGGTGTCATTTATTTTGCTATTTCTTATGGTGAATGAACGTGGAGGACAAATAAAATTATCAGGTGGTAGTTTTGAAACAAAGAAAAGGCACAACTATTTATATGACTGTTAAACTGTGATACTTCTGTCTCAAAATACAGATGGCTTCAAAGATTATTTACCAAATTACCTGGTGGAAAATTTTTCTTGGACTTTTTGAACACAGAGATAAAATCGGTAGCTCAGCGGCTCTCTAGGTTGCAGAGTGCTGGAGTCTGAGAGGGAATATAAGTAAATTTAACAGTCTGCTTGCCCACACCTGTTACTGGCCATTGTTGGAGACAGGATGCTGGGCTAGATGGGTCTTTGGTCTGACTGAAAACATATTTTGTATTACCTTCAATTTCAACTAAGTTAAGTTGATAGAAGCCAAAAAAAAGCCCCAGATACTCTGCAGTTTCTAATGGCTTTGAAGTCAAATGTACACGAAAATGATGATCAAAGACATATAGGAGTTTTTGAATTATAGCTTTCTTTTTCATTTAACTTGCCTTTTTCTTAATGCAAACTGAATGTTGGAAATGTTGCTTATAAACCAGTCAAATTTCTGTGTTTAATTCAAGGTTGTTTGCAACTTCAGGCATATTATTCTGGCAGGTAATGTCCTGTATGTGCCATTAAGGGAAGAGTCTGCAATGATGATTTAGGAGCAAGCCTTGATTTTAAAAATAATAAAGTGGGGAAAAACAAGGAGGGGGGAACTCTAGCTATGCTGGCATTCTGATAAGCAAAAGCCCTGTCCAGTTCTATGATAGTTTTGAGGAACAGTGTTATTTCCCAGCAAATCACTGACCTGCTCAGGGCTCTGACTTCTTAAACATACATTGATTTCAGTGACTCTTCTTACTGTGTTTTCAGCACAAAACTGCTTCTAATAGGAAAGTGCCTATGGAATATTTCAGACAGTAGTGGTGAATCTAATGTCTATACAAATGGGTAGAGATTAAACCAGTTTAACTCTGCTCATGTGCCAACCAGTCATTAAAGCTTAGGAATTATTGTTGAATTGTAGTTCATTTGGTTACTTCTGAACATGAGAGGCAACAAAAATGGAGCAACATAATAGCGTCTTTGGTATTAGATCAATGTAAATAAATAACTGAGATTTAAAACTCTTATTTCATATTTCATTTCTTATTAAACTTCATCTGAGATCAGTCTTTGTGTTTATTTTTCTCTGGAGGACTAAAAGCCTTTTCTAAAAATTACAGTTTTATCCCATCACCAAGTATTTGGCCAGACTCAGGAGATATGTCTGTGCTTAAATCATAGCACTTACCTGGAGGATCATGTCCTTGCAAGGACACAAATGTGCAGAAGTAGACAAGTATGAAGGTGGATAAAGGGGCTTTCCGTCATCTCTTATTTCTATATGCCTCTCACGTGGGTAGAATGAATGAATGTTGCTGTGATAAGCCGAATTTTTTACCTGCCTGCAATCCAAAAAGAAAATTCCCACAAAGAATTCCAATATTTGAGGCCCATTATTAAGATGTAACTTGGACCACACTGCCACGGTTTGGTTTAATTCTTGTTGCTGAGTCATTATTAAGCAAAATGACTTACGGTACAGTAAGCTGATTATATTTTCTTTGAAAAGGAGCTTTGTTCCCTGACTTGTCCCATGCCTCCAGCTTGTCACAGCAAGCATGACATTGGACAGTGTATTCAGGTTTTCAGGCTCTGTGCACAGCTGCTCAAAAGAAACCTCAGAATCCAGCAGTTCTGAAGCCACACGATGCTCTTACATGTGTGACAGAATTACATAGTTTATTGCTTTCAAGACTTCCCAGATGTACAGGGAAGTGTCAAGGTTTTCCCAAAATCTTCATACAGGATGAAATCATGATTTTATTTGGAAGTCAGTTATTCTTTCTTATTTTTCAACAATGTCTCAAACTGTTATTAAAAAAACTAATTTCTCCAAGTCAATAACAACTCATGTTAATATTTCTAACTCAGTGTGGATCTCAAACTATAATTTTTTTAATGAAATGTGGGAGTCTGCTGTGGCACATGGGAAGGCTCAGTATAAATCAAACTATTCTGTCTTTTTTTTTTGTTTGTAGTTTGATCCTTTATTGGTTGAAAGCAAAACAGCAGCAACAGTTGTGTTAATGCTTAGTTCTCCTGAAGAGGAAGTTTTGGCCAAAGCATGTGATGCTCTGTATAAATTTGTGTCAAAAGGTTAGTCTTTTTGCAATGTTGTGTTGTGTTGCTTAGATTTTGATAGTAGTTCACAATTCATCTCAAAGTTTTCTGTCAAGGTTTTGAGGGTTTTCTGAAATATCTATCAAACCTGTATTTGCAGTTATAAAGAAGTCCTGTGGTTTGCATGAAGGAAATTTTTATCATTTTGTTGTAGAATTTTATATTCTCTGTTTAATAGAGCTTGGTTTAAATATAACCTAGATCTGTTTTGTTATGAGCAACAGACTTGCATCTGGGAAAGAATTCTCTTTTTTATGTTACAGTTTGAAACTTCTGTACCAGTGTAGTTATTTCAAGGTTCAGTTTTCAATGGAAATTACTTTTTAGCCTGTTTCTCTTATTTTTGCGTATAGCTCTTGTGTCAGTACTTCTGTGACAGATGATTCATTAGACTGCTCAGCCTTCTTTATCAAGCTTATTTTGGTGTTTGTTGGGAATCTAACAAGTATACCAAGATTCCAAATCTTCCAAAGGTCCCTATATTATCTATAGCTAAGTGTCAAGTTCCGGGTACCCAGAAGACAACTCTATAACAAAGGCTCAAAACTCTGTAGCACATAATGTCCTAAGTTGTCTCCTACTCATTCTATGCCAGACACTCTAATTGGTGTACACTGGTAGCGTTCTTGGTGTAATTAATTTGTTTTAATATTAATTTCCAATTAGTATATGTTTTCTTAAAAAAATATGGGTTTATATGCTGATTGTTGTACTGATGGCAATTATCAACACTGCTGAAGTTGTGAGAGAAGAGCTGAAGGCTTTGGCAGTTGGCTAGGGATTGTTGGGTTCTGAAAGATATTTAGGTTCAGCTTAATAAGGCAAGCTCAGCTGAGGGCATGCAGCCAAATTTTGGATATGTGAAGAGAGAATTTGGACTGTTGGGAGACAGCTATGAACCACACACCATAAACGTTGTGCTCATTCCCTGCTGTCCACACTAAAATATGGCACACTGCAAGAAGACAAATATTTATTTTTTTCTGTTTCTACTAATTGAATAATCCTTTAAATTGCTAATATTATCATCGATAAGTCATTGATATTCCTGCAATCTTCCTGTAGACTTTGCAGTGTGGCACAAGAGGAGGAGTTGTTTTCACTTTGCAGTTAATTTATTTCATAAAATCATAGAATGGTTAGAGTTGGAAGGGACCTTAAAGATCATCTAGTTCCAGCCCCCCTGCCATGGACAGGGACACCTCCCACTAGACCAGGCTGCTCAAAGCCCCATCCAGCCTGGCCTTGAACACTTCCAGGGATGGGGCATCCACAGCTTCCCTGAGCAACCTGTTCCACTGCCTTACCACCCTCATAGTAAAGAATTTCTTCCTTATTCTAATCTAATCTAATCTAAATCTACCGCATTTAAAACCGTTACCCCTCGTCCTAGTGCTACACTCTCTGATGAAGGGTCCCTCCCCATCTTTCCTGTAGGCCCCCTTTAGGTACTGGAAGGCTGCTGTAAGGTCTCCCTGGAGCCTTCTCTTCTCCAGGCTGAACAATCCCAACTCTCAGCCTGTCCTCATAGGAGAGGTGCTCCAGCCCTCTGATCATCCTCATAGCTCTCCTCTGGACCCGCTCCAACAGGTCCATGTCTTTCCTGTGCTGAGGGCTCCAGAGCTGGACACAGTACTCCAGGTGGGGTCTCACCAGAGCAGAGTAAAACATTTCTTGAATGTTGCTAGTAAATTAAGTCCCACCCCTCAATAAAAATAGTTCTCGTATTTTAATTGTATTTCGCCCTGAGAATGAGCATAATTCTCCAGTTTCTTCTCACATTGCCCACTTGTAGCCAGAAAGGACAGGCATTGTTCATTAGAAAATGAATTATAAAGCTGTTGTGGGAACTGAAAATAGGCGTGGATTTTGGATTTTCTTTCTTGGGTTTTGGGTGGTTTTTGAGTGAGCAGGAACGGAAGGCTGTAATCATACAAAATGCTTCTGTTCTTTGCGCTGCCTATTCAGCTACAAAGTGCTCCATTCTCAGGTGGTAGAAATCTCAGGTGGGATTTAATGATCCAAATCCTGGCAGTTGCTTCAGTTGAGGGGTAGTGCAGATCCACAGAATGAATTAACTGTTATTTTGAGGAAAATAAAATTGGGAGGCAAGAAACAAGGAAAAGAAAATGAGGTTTTTAATATCATTCCCCTGTACTTTGCTAAACTGAAAGCTGTCCTTTGTACTACCACTGCAGTCTCCAACAAATGAGTTGGGTGTCCAATAGACAGAAGCATCCTTTGCTTTACAAATGCAAATTAATCCTAGATACTATTAATCCTTGATGCTATTTGACACATGTTTATTTGGGATATAGATTAGATGATCTCCCAAGGTCCTGTCCAGGCCTTTGTTCTTTGATTCTACAGTCCAATAAAAGATTGATAGCTGTTTTACTTTGTTGCATTAGAACTGTGAGCTTGTTGCATTCTTATAGAACTTTTAACCTAATTACTTGTCAGGTGACGAAAACAAAGTGACGCTTCTTGGTCTTGGAGCAGTGGAACATCTGTATAAACTCATCTCACATGAAGATCCAATTGTACGCAGAAATGCCATCATGGTACTTGGCATCATGGCTTCTAATTGTAAGAGTCTCCATTTTAAAATATTTTTCAATGTGTATGAGCGTGGTCATCAAAGCAATAGGTGGTCCACGTGAAAAAATCCTTTATTAACAGCCCAGAATAAAGGAACAAATACAGCTAGAATGAATGAACTCCACCGATTTTGAAAAAAGTTACAAGAGAAGTTAATTTTCCTCCAACCCTTATTTTTGTTTTGACAGGGCCAAATTGAAACAGTTTAATACTGGAATTATGTCTAGAAGGGAAAGCCTGACTACATAAGATGCCCGCCAATGCAGACTTGATACACTCTTCTCTTTTACAAAAGTTGGAAGAGAAGGATAAAGTAGCATTTATCTGCAGAAAATGCTATGGTTAAGTATCAGTTGTTACTTGAGGCATTAGTGTAACTACAGTGATAACGGAGAAAATGTGTTAAAGTAGCTAATTCAAGTATTGATGGCAAAAAAAGCCCTGAAGTATCAAGCATTGGCATGCATATTTACCCAGCTTCTTTGGCATGTCAGTGCTGCTATAAATGTTTTGTTATCTATATCCTAGCTAGTGATATTCAAGTAGTCTTGAATATCTCTCAGAGACATTGCATTCATGGCAAGGTAGTGTATCCACTGTAGCCATACCATTATTAAATGATTTAAACACAGTATATGCAGATATTCTTGTACCTTTTAATAAGATGAGAACAGCTGTATTACATCCGTGCTGGGTGGCTGAGTGCCAAATAATCAAGCTGCAGTGAGTGGTAGGTTCACATACCTGAAGATGAAAGAATAAGTGACATGAGGTTGAGTTTCAGTGGCTGTTATTTTTACTTTGCTTTGTAAACCTACGTCTAATTACTATAATTAATCAGGCTTTATTTTGGTAGGTGTTTTATCTATCTACCTATCACCACCGTGGTGGTGTCCTAACCACTACTTAAGTCTTTTCGTCAACTGCTGTGCTGGACCTTATGCTCTTTACCTTACCTGCAACTCAGCACTGGCATATTGGTACTCCCAACACTGCTGCATAAACGTGGATTTGAATGACTGGCGATCTTCCATTTATATTCACATCTTTAAAAGTAAATTGAACTCATACCCTTTTTGTTACATTTCAACACTGTAGTGTGTTGACAGTAACAACACAGCCCTGTAAGATCACCTGAAGCCTGTCCCAAAGAATGTTTTTCAGTTACTCTGTCCGGTGATTGTGGTTTTGCTAGTTTGCCATTGATAACAGCAAAAATGCATTCTGAAAGTCTTTAATGTGATTTTAATAAGACCTATATAATTCATGTTTTCAATTTGCAATGTGGGCTGTGTTAGCATAAAATTAGGAAGTGATGGCTTGAAAATTAAATAATGGAAGGATTGCTTCCATTTGATAATTTTAACCACAAATAATTTTAACAATTGGGTTATGATTTCTTTGACAACTAAAACTGTGCAATACTTAATCAGAACCTGCTAGATGGAAGTATTTTGAATAAAGTTTCAATGAAGTATTGAGGAACTTCCTGTATATCAAACGTCAGAGAATGTCGTCTGGTACTAGAAAATTTCCTCTATGTTTTCTGGGCTCATTATGATCTTCGTATAAGTTCAGTTGTGTTTCATTCCCAGTCAGATCTTTTTGTCACTCAGGGAGTAACCATAAGTGCATTTCCCTTGGAGTAGAATCTGTTTCTTTACTTAGCCAAGAATGCCAAACGAAAGACTTCATATTTGTATTTATTTCATTGTAGATGATGTCAAGAAGTTACTGAGGGAACTGGATGTCACAAATTCACTTATATCACAGCTGGCGCCAGAAGGTAGCTTGCAGTATTCATTCCTTGTGCAAAAATACACTCAGAAATAATTTATGGCTGCCATTTGATTGGACAATTTAATAAAATCTTCCTTGTAACTTATGATTTGTCATACCACATGTTAAATAGTTAATTACTTATATAGGATTAGCTCTGTTACTCACTGAGTAGTGTTTTATGTTGCACAGATGGAGCAAGATGTTTATGGAGATGTCAGGTATGATTAACAGCTATTGTTTATTGACTTCAAATAATATTTTAAACCACTGGATTAGCGAACGTACACTGTGGTGAATAAAACTCGATCAAAATATTTCTTTTTTTTTCCCCACAGAAGATGTAGTTATCCAAGAATTTGCTACTCTCTGCCTAGCACATATGGCTGTTGAATATACTACTAAAATACAAATATTTGAGCAAGGTGGATTAGAACCACTTGTCAGACTGCTAGGTAGCCCTGATCCTGATGTTCAGAAGAATTCACTTGAATGTATCTACCTCCTGGTGCAGGTGAAGTTTGTTGTTTTAATTTACAGATGCAGAAAAGCACTTCCCCCTGACCCCTGCCATCCTCTGTGGGGTTAATAATTTTAAAATATTTGGTTCCTTTACTCCCCAGTGTTTGTCAATGTATTTGAAAACATTATGCTTAAGTCTTTGATTGTTGCATTAGTTACGAATATAGCTGATTTGACTCCAATTCTGTTGAACTTAATACAGTTATCCATGCTGTACAGTAATGTAAGTGAGATCAGATTCAGATTTTTTTAATTAAAGATCAGTTTGTTTTCTTAGTTGGAAAATGGTAATCTTGGTAATGAGAGTTATAACCTGTCTATCCAAAAGGTTGGAATAATCTTGTAAATTAAAGAACTTGCAATTGCATTGTGCCTTGTTTTGGCCAGCAAGTCCATAGTCACAATTTTGAACATCTTTTTAATGATAGGTGAATGCTGTCAACAGCTACTTTCCATACTGGGAGGAATAGATTTGTTATTGGCTACTTTCACACTCAGCACTAATGTCATCCATATGCTGCTTAGCAAAAGAATGGTGCATTTGTATGGCAGTTCTCTCTGTGGCTTAAGCGAATCAATTCAATAACGAATTCAGTTTATAACTCTATCTCTTTTGGGGCATCAGAGCATGTCTATTCAGAATCACATTTTACTCTTTCTCCCTTTTTACTATCTCGCTGTCTTTGTTGCAGGGTATATCTGGATAACTGCACCTGGTGCTTGCTTATATTGATAAGGATAATTGCATGCTGCACATGTGCAGTAAGCTATTTAAAAGCAAATTGTAATTTATTTATTTATTTTCTATTTTAATATCATCTATTACTGTCTTTTTATTAAGCTGCATATATACTGTTCAAAGTTGAAATTTAAAATTGACATTTTATAATTACTAAAACAAAAGAAGACATAACCAGGCAACCACAATAGAGTGCAAAAACTATTTTCCCCTCACTGAGGTAAATAAAAATAATGAAACTAAATTTAAAAAAGTTCCTCAAAGAAACGTGCATGTTGAGACAACCATGACAAAAACAAGAGTAAATAGGCTTCCTCAGACAGGACTAGATTCTGTAGTGTGTACTTCAGTCATGCAAAAAAAATGGAATTTAAGGTTGGTAGGGCTTGATTAGATTCAGTTGGATTCTTAGCTGAAAAGAAAGAAATCTTCAGAACTGGAAGTTCTGGAATATTAACTCATTTTTGTATGTTTGAAATCAGATTTTTGGTGTTCTTTCTGTAAAGTCGGGAACTGATGTACTGTTTTATTCTCTATCACTAACAGTCTTTGTTGAATATTTTGCTGCAGGATTTTCAAAGCCATGCTGCAGTTCGTGCACTGAATGTAATTCCACCCTTGCTGGAACTACTGAAATCTGAATACCCAGTTATTCAGTTGTTAGCCCTTAAAACCTTAGAAGAAATTAGCAAAGACGGAGAAACCAGGATAATACTGGGAGAAAATAAAGGATTAGATTGTCTTCTCCAGATACTGGAAACCAGTGTATGGTTTACTTGCCTTAAAAGTTTTTTGTTCTTGCTGCTAATGTTTGTATGACTAATGCAAAATATTATTCATGTTATGAAAGAGGGATAAGAGAAGAAATAGTTCCTTAGTTGGAGCTAACTACATAAAAATAGGATAAGCTAGGATACCTAGCTTACTAAGAAAGGGACCAAAGGGATTCATCAAAATGTTAGTATTTGTTTTATTACTTTATTGCTATTAGTAATACTGTTTTGCATTTACTGTCCATTTCTCAAACTGTTGTAAATATGAGAAAAATTCAACATATAGCTTTTTATACTATGTTTTCTCAAAATTTTTTATTATATGCTGAACTCTGATGCTGGTTCCTAGTTTGAACACTGATCTTTTTTTCTGAATTTACTTTGATATCAATGGGCTTAAATGTAATTTCCTACCTTGGAAATTGCATTGTTTATGTTATTATAAGACTCTTGTTCTTAGTTCAGATGTCACCATGGGAAATCTAATGCATAGAGAAATTTGTGAAGTTTTTAAGATTTTAAGATGATAGGTCCTTTCTGAATACTTTCCTAACCCACTTTGATGTAAATGAGAAACTTGCAAGGTTTTTACTGTTTTTGATAAATTGTGTTGCATCCGAAGGCACATCAAAGAAATTATATAAAAAATATGAGTATGAAAAGATGTACTTTACAGTATGAATAAACTGTCCCAAAGAAAGTTATGACAATTGTCCTACAAAGTTAAAAGCAAAAGGTATTTAAATCCTGATTTGAAGGATATTTGTTTGGGGTTTTTTCCTTTTTAGGAATTCAGTGACCTACATGTGGAAGCACTTGCAGTGTTGGGAAATTGTCTGGAAGATGCACATACTCTGCAACTGATTCAGCAGACAGGAGGCCTTAAAAAGCTACTTTCATTTGTAGGAGACTCTACTGTTCCAGATATTCAGAAGAATGCAGCAAAGGCAATTACCAGAGCAGCTTATGACCGTATGTGACTTTTTAAAAATTCATGGACATGAATTTGTTTATGAAGTAAATTTTCATCCAGAATGAGGCCATCTTATCGGGTTGAGGATAGTTCTTGTACTGAGGAAAACACTGGCAAGAATGAATTACAGTGATGAATCTTGCCACTCAGAGCAGCAATTGGATGCTAGGCTATATATATATGAATAGGCATATATATATGAAAATGTTAAGATTTTGCCTCAATGTATTTTTAAATGTAATATATTCTTGCAAAATGCTGTCCTCAAAAAGGAAAATGGAGCTCTGAAGATATTTATCTTTTGTTTAGTGACGCCATCTGAAGACACCTTTGCTGGCACTATTTCTCATTGCTATCAGTTAAGACTTAATCACAAGCTTACTTGCTTTTGCGTACAACTGCTTGTCTAAATGTCAGGCAATTTCAAATACAAATTCCTTTAACGGGGACATGAAAAAAAGCCTTTCAAATGGCTTTTAGATTAATATTTCCAGTAGAGTTAAATAGTTTCATTGAGAGCAGCTATGAAGAGAAGGACTTGGGGGTGTTGGTGGACGAGAAGCTCAGCTTGAGCTGCCAATGTGCGCTTGCAGCCCAGAAAGCCAACCGCATCCTGGGCTGCATCAGAAGAAGTGTGGCGAAGGGAGGTGATTCTGCCCCTCTACTCCACTTTTGTGAGACCCCACCTGGAGTACTGTGTCCAGCTTTGGGTCCCCAGCATAAGAAGGACATGGACCTGTTGGAGAGGGTCCAGAGGAAGGACACAAAGACTCTCAGAGGGCTGGAGCACCTCTCCTATGAAGACAGTCTGAGAGAGTTGGGGTTGTTCATCCTGGAGAAGAGAAGGCTCTGGGAAGACCTTATAGCAGCCTTCCAGTATCTGAAGGGGGCCTACAGGAAAGCTGGAGAGTGACATGTAGTGATAGGACAAGGGGTAATGGCTTCAAACCAGAAGAGAGTAGATTTACATTAGACATTAGGAAGAAATTCTTTGCTTTGAGGGTGGTGAGGCACTGGAACCTGTGGATGCCCCATCCCTGGAAGTGTTCAAGGCCAGGCTGGATGGGGCTTTGAGCAACATGGTCTGATGGAAGGTGTCCCTGCCCATGGCAGGGGGGTTGGAACTAAGTGATCTTCAAGGTCCCTTCCAACACTAACCATTCTATGATTCTATAATTATTCATCCTATAGTTTTTTTTGATACAGTTTTCTTTAATTGACCAAGGAGCCGGAGCATGTTCATCATTTTGCCCACAAGGATGCTCTTTAAATAAATCTACATTTGGATTTCCTTCCATACTTTGGCTTCTGAGTTGCAACGTATGCCTAGTAATTCTATGTAACAATATGCAATGTAGGAAATAACATACCCTGTGTACAGAAGATTTTAATTCTGTCAAGGGATTTTGATGACATTAACTATGACAATAGAGATTAAATATTTCATTCATATTTCTATCATCTCGTGGTTGAATCATGGCTTTATTTTATGTGTATTTTACTAATATGTTATTTAATACATGGCTAAGATAATCTCTCTTCTTTACAGTATTTCAGACTTCCTTTCTCCTCTCCGTATCCTATCTTACCAATTCTTTTCTTACCTTCCTTAGTTTGATGTCCTGAATATTTGTAATTATTTGGATTGCAAATGATACACAAAAGAGTGGAAACTATCTTTCCTAGTATTCTGTGGGTTTCTGTATGCTTTTATCATTATCTAGTGGAAGCTTTTTGAGTCTCTGAAAATTATATTCATTAATGTTTAGGTATCAAAGCTAAGAAGGGACCTTCTTATGCCAGTATTTCCTATGTGTATTTTCCTGTATTGTTATTTTATTATGCTACTTAGGACTGTCAGTATCATTTTGATAGTCCTGTGACAGACTTGTAAGTAGTATGCTAAGCAGATTTGTATTTGCTCCTACTACTTTCTACTGCATCTTACTCCTTTTTCATATTTATTTTCAAATAAGCATAGCCTTCTTTTGCTATTTCACACCTTTTTCGCTTTTTGTGGCCTAATATTTTAGCAGCTGTAGTAGAAGTGTGTCTGAACACAACATTTTTAAAGCACGGTGGCAAGAACTACACATAATATATTACAGTACTGCCTACGATCTTATATCATGGGATGTTACCGTCAGAGAAGATGCATCTTCTTGTCATACTTCTTTACAAATGGAGTCAATGTGGTTTCATTATAAAGGTTTGCTCTCTTCTTCAGCCTATGACAGTCAGTATGGATGCAGCAAGCTGGGAAAATAGATCAAAAGAAGATTTTAAATATTTGCTTCCAAGCTGTAGAATGAGACAAAGGGCAACATGTACTAGTGCAGTGGAAAACACAGTCTAGTAAACTGGCTGCTCAACCTGGCCCCCAGAAGTATTGAATTTGTTTCAGGTACAGAGAGCTACTGGTCTAAAGTCAGCCTTCCAGTGCAAAGAAAAGTGACATTGGGGGCATTATAAGAAATAGTCCAAGTAGAAGAAGAAATCAGAAATATTTTCAGTTCTTTCTTTGGATTCTGGTTGTAAATATACTAAACAGCCTGTCCAAGCTGCAACACTAATGTATACTATACTAAATACTTGCCTTGGTGTAAATCCAATATAGTAGAACACAGCTCTAAGTTCTTCTATGACTTTTCATTAAATTTGCAGTAGCCATACAGTAGCCCACATTCTTCAGATTTTATAATCATGGTTGCAATTTACCAACATTTCCTGTGTACTTGAGAAAAAAAAATACTGCTTTTCACTGAGATGAAAAACTTACTTCTGCTATGATAGAACATGTATCTATCTGTTTTTATAATCCTGGCAGCTGAATATACAGCAGTGTCTGGTTTTGAAATTATTATTGGTGACAGATGGAATTTAGCTTTGGTTTTTTCCCGATAGATGTGATCATAGCAAACAACTTTGGTTTATGTCCCTTTCAGCCCTTTGGAAGGGGACTCCTGTAAGTTTTTGTTGTTGTTGTTATAAGGCAGATGTATCCCTTAAGAGCTATTCACAATATCAGAATAAATTACATGGAACAAACACGGTATTCAATTTTAAATAGCAGCTTTAGGATGATGCTATGTTTAAGTAATTAAAATTGATCATATTTCAATACATAATCATTATCCCTTTGCCCCTGAAAATTTGTTTTATTCTGTAACATAATTTTGAATTTAATATATTAATTTGGTGATGGTTTTATTTTGTGTGCTCAGAATTACAGTGGTGAATTTTACTGTGATTCCTGCCTTGCCCAGCAAATAATGCAGTCATTTCAGAATGCAAAATATAATTTAATGCTATAAAATATTTAACGTCTGTGAGTGTATTATCTGGACTGTTAATTAAGGAGGGCCTGACAATGACAGACACACCAGAAAGTAGTGATCTTGCTTACTGGAGTTTGGCCTCATGCTGCCAAACTTTTGGTTTGAAGCTCTCCCCATTCTTTATGTGTATCCAAAATGCAAATCCTTTCAAAAAGGAGCATACTAAACATGTTCTGTAGCCTAATTAACATCTGCTTTTTCATAACACAGGTTTTTATTTATCTGGGTTATCTCAACTGAAGATCAGTGAGAGGTCATGACACTGTTTAACTTTTTTTCATTTGAAATTGGTATAAATAATTCCATAAGGTGATGTCGGTGAGCCAAAAGGTAATCAGTAAAACTCTGATCATGGTCTTGGGGTAAGAAGGAAAAATAGAAAAATATATTGAAAAACAAAGGTTTGGCTCATGATGGGTTCATTGTATGAAAAACTGGACAGAAGTGTTAGTTGGGTGTGCCTGAGTATTTTATTCCATGTTAAATCAATGTATTCGAATTACTTAGGGGTCAAGAAATTCATCACTGTAAATATGGTGTTGGCACTGACAGGAGAAGTGCTAAGCGCTTGTACATTCTTTCTTTTGTCTAGTAAAGGAAACAACTCATACGAACAGAGAGAGGAAAATATTCACCCCTTAAATAGAACTGTCACCTGGATCTTAAAATATTAATAATTTTCATCTGTGTGTCTAGCTAGCTAAATATAGGTGCATACTTGTTACTGTAAATTCAAATCCATAATCTGTTTTTCCACATTATTGAAAAATTCTTTATTCTGTTTAAAACATTTTAAATCACTATTTTCACTCATTCAAATAAATTATTCATTTTATTGTTATTACTATTATTTCATATAAGCATAAATTGTCTTTAAAATGAAACACCCGTCATCATAACTGCCTTTAAAATCAAGAATAATTTTTAGAAAATCTATATATTAATAAGTAAGTTGCTATACAAGAAGCAAATTACTGAGGCACGAAGAACCTCTAGAGATCATTATTAGGGATTATGGACTACTTTGGCAAGCAACAGGCCAGCGGCATTCTTGATAACTTGTCAAAACGGTCTGTAATCCTAATTAAGGCCTTCTCTTGAGAGCTGGCTGATATGCATCAAGGTTGTGGCCAAAGTTCTGCTAACACTTAAAATCCTCTCTGTTTTATTTGTTGCATCTTTTCTTTGTGATTTCAGTTGCATATCTCTGATGACTCTAAAAATATTTAAAATTGAGCTAGAGAGAAGAAAACGGCTAGCTCTCTCGTGTGTGTGCATTGAATCATTTCTGCTGTAACTAGATTTTTAATCAAACTTTCATTGACTTTGTGGACTTCTATTTGTTTACTTTTATTCACTATAGATTCAGTTTTATTTAAAGGACTACTTACATTATTTTTCAGTCCTTTTTAAATGTTTTATTCATAAGACAACAGTCCAAATAAGGGAATGATCCTTCAAAGCATTAGTAAGCACTGGTAAAATTTCCAAATGTGTCAAAGCCCTGCTGACTTCTCAGTTCCTAAATGTCTTTGATACACTAAAAAATTTTACCATGTAGATATAACTCCAAACATGTAATTAATCTGCTTTAAATTATGCATATAGTTAAATGTTTATTGATCCTTGTAACTGTAGATCTTCCCTGGTGTCCAGTACCTTTCTGGCTGAGAAAGTTTCACTCAAGACTCTTTGTAACAAACACCTGCACTTCTGATCTCATCCATTTTGGGATGAGTGATTTAATTAGTATAATTGTCAGATGTCTGTAGATACTTTGTAGACACTCTCTGCTGTTACTTGAGTGAGGAAGGGAACACCTATGTCCTTCCTTAGCTGCGGCCGATCGTTGCAGCGTAGGTCAGCAGTGAACCCTGTGTCACCAGGCTAAAATACAAAATCTAAATTCTCTGCAAAGTGTGCATTAATGAAGAACTGCAAGCTGTGCAGAATTTAATATTAGATTTTTAACACCTCTTGCTTTTTTTTGGCTATTGTAGTATGTTAACTGGTACTCCACCAACTTCAATTGTACATTTACCCGCATGTTCTTCAGTTTTATGCATTTGGACTTTGTTAGCATAAACTGAAGTTAAGCATGATCCTGAGTAAGTCTGATCTGTTGAATTGGAAAAGCTGTTTTCATCAAGCCTGTATGCATTCTGCGGTTTTGAGTCTTATAAAGAACAAACTATGCAGTCTGTTGGGGTATGTATGTTTAAAGCTGTATTTAATAGTCATCTTTTGGGCTTGATTCAGAGTTCACTGAAGTTTAATGGGTTTTGGATCAGGTCCTTTGTGCACATTTCTTAATTGCTGGTGCCTCTGTTACCAAAATATTTCCATTACCATGGTATCAACAGCAAGTGTTATGTTGGAAACAACTATATGAAATCAAATTCATGTCCTTACACTGATTTGGAAAATGAATGCAGATTAATGCTATTACTCTTTTTTGTTTAAAGTGGAAAATAGAAAAATCTTAAAGGAGGAAGAGGTTGAGAAGTGTCTCATAAACCTTTTGGAAATTAATAATGATGGAGTTAAAGTTGCTGCTTCCGAAGCAATTTCTGCCATGTGTGAGAATTCAGCTAGCAAACATGCACTGGGACTCCAGGGTAAGGAAGGTGGGAAGGGATGAGCTGAGAATCTGTGCTTTTCCTTTTATAAGGAGCATATTATGATGTTTGCAGACTGCCACGGTTTATTTAAAGGTTCATGTATACAATTATTTCTTTTAAAGGGATTCCCCAGCTAGTGCAGTTGCTAAGCAGTGACAATGAAGAGGTAAAAGAAGCTGCAGTGACAGCATTAGCTAATTTGACAGCAGCCAGTCCTAGTAATGCCAGGTAAGTCTGCAGTAACTAAATTATTACTTAAAACGCTAATCTGAGCACAAGTGGTAATATGTTGATTTTTAAAGAATGCCTCATCTTGTCCTTATCCTACAAGGCAGGTCTGTTTGAATTTGACTTGTAAGGCACTTTTTGGTGCTTACGAGTCATCTGGAAGAGGTTGGTTCTCATCAGTGTTACAAGAGTTACGCTATCTCTACTAACATTTGCTTTATCAAGGGAAGGTATGAAGCAGACGTAATGAAAGCAGAGGTATAAATCATGTTTTGAAGAGAACATATGAGGAAAATATGCCTCGTAATCTAAGACATTTGATGTGAGATATTTTTTGAAAATTCAAAATCAGTAAGGCATCCTTTCAAATTTGATGGTCCGTGCAACTTTTTTGACTGATCTAAACCCAGTCTTTGAGGGAGCTAGCACTCAGATATTCTGAATATTGTATTTCTTTTTTTATTGTTTCCCAGGTAATAGAGAATGCTCACAGTGCATTCTCTAAAAGAAGTGTAACTTCAGTATCTAAAATAACTAACTAAGGATCGTTAGGTGACACTAAGTTCCAAAATAATTGTATCAACTAAATTCTACTGTCAGTTGCAGAGTTCTGTTATCCCAACTCTATTAAAAGTTCTGTTCAGGGAAAAGAAACAGAGCAGCCTGACGTATATGAGCAATCACATGTAACTAACAAACCATAAAATAAAATTCCTTAAAAGTTTCCTGGAATATACTTAAGGAAGTTGTAATCCATTCACAGGCATTCTTTGAAGTGAAAAAGTAAAATAACTCACCAAATAAATTATTTGTTTCAATTTATTGATTCAGCTCTAATAGTCACCAGTATTCGCTTAATGTTACCAGATGGAGACATAATTTGACACAAGAGAATAATACTCTGTTCTCAGATTCACATAGTAGATTTTTTTGTCTGATTTTCTGCTCTCCTCATGTGGATGACTCTTCAGTTGGTGTCAGTGGGAGTCATGCACACATAAAAAGAGCACAGTGCTGGAGTCTAGGGGTCAAACTTTCAGCTCTGCTACAGCTGTTTTTCGTAGCACAGCCCTTTGAGGTTTCACATTGTGAAAAGGGAATCTCTGGAGAGTTTTGAGTTGGTGTAGCAGCTTATGCCAACTCATTCAGTTTCTTTTGCCAAGGAGATAGTCAGGACATTGTTTAGCTCAACTGCTAGAACAATTCGCTGAGACCTCAGGCAGGGAAATAGCTGTCTCTGTTCCTCTGCATTATAATGGACTCCGTATTTGTTTCTTGCTGGGCAGAGTCAGGAAATTGTAAAGGTGGCTTACACATACTTCTCTCTCTTCGCAATCCAGCTCCGAGTACAATATGGAAGCACCAGATAATCTAATCACAGGTCTTCTGTGAAAATCAGGAAGCAATAATTTACATTAAATATGTATATTGGATGAATGCCATCTGACTGTATAATTACTTCAAAGCTTCATTTCTAAATCAAAGCCATTAATAAGTCATAGAAGGGTCCAAGTGTGACTAGGATCTATAAATGAATATATAGAGTTGAACCCTCAGCTGATACAAATTGATATAGTTCCAGCTCACTGACTGAGTATCTGGCCCATATTTATTTTACATTCACATAATAGGAAAAAAAATTGTTTGGAGAAAATGCATTCCAGATTGAGTTACCATAATCATATTTCATTCTGGAATATTTTGTGTGTGTGTGTCTTGTAAACCACTGAAAAGAAGTGTGTATATGTAATGAAGATGCTGATATACTTTTATAATGATGTGACTTAGCTGTGTAATTATGTTGATAATTTTCTGGTCCCAAATGAGACTAATGAGACTAGTGCCCTTTTATTGGTTATATATTAGATTCTTGTTATAAACCCTCCAAGAATATTAAATCATAAAGCTAGTAGTAGCAGGTAGACCTTATGTGGCCAGAACAAAATGGCTACAGTAAAGGGGAAGACTATTTACTATAAATGTTTTCACTTTTTAGCAGCCAGCCAAAAATTCAATCTTGTTGAACTCATATACACGCGTTCTGCTGTATTTCATTTCATGAGCATTTTTGCATGTATTACATTGATTGAAGGATATGTACCTTGTCTTTCCATTGTGTACAGTATATATTATAGAATGTAAATAGAATACAAGACACTGCCATTTTTGCTGGAGATCTGTTCTTTTTGTTAGGAATATTTGGTCAAGAAGTGTTGTCTGCTTTTCATATTATATGGAAAAAAGTACAAGTTAAAACAAATTGTGTAATTAAGGTTCCCACAATAGCTAGCTCATAAGGATAAAGTCTTCCATTGATTAATAACACAAGAACAGCATAGGCAATGGGCAATACTGCCCCCCACTAATGTATATTAACCTTGACCTTTAGGTGCTTCCCCACAGCAATGAAAGGCTCGTTCTATACCCCAACGCAATCAATCCTTTGTTTCTCAACCGAGACAGCTAATAAAGGTGTCAAATATGGTGGAGGTTTTGTAATTAGAACACCTGTTCACGATGAACAGGACAGAGACCAGCTTGTCATTTCACACAAGTCCCCAAACAGCCACGATTTGGCAAAAATAAATAAATTAACGAATTTACTTTGGCCCCTGTACTATTTTAACCAAAAACCTAGAGCAGAAGAGAACATGAGTCCCATATAAACGGTTTGAGTTTTCAGGTTTCCTGGAAAACATGGATTTTCAATATGATCTCTACCAGAACACAAAAATTACTATAAATAACGTCTAGAATATTTCAGCATTTAAGTTTTTGCTGCAGAGCTGATGTTGTGTCATGCATCAGTAGCACATATAAAAAAGTACGGTGGTCAAATGCCTCATTAGTTTACAGATTGACACCCTCAGATGATGCTTTTATCAGAATTTTATCATAAAGTAATGACAGAATTTTAATGCTGCTGTAGATTGATGGTAAATGCTTTGTAAACTTGTTAATAATTTGACTAAATAACAATAAAATTGCAAAGTATACTGCAGTTTAAAATCCCCTGTACTTATTCTAACATATGATAAAGAAATTACTTTGTTATGTTACTCTGGGTAACATAACATACTCCAAGGCCATCCTTGATATATGTGTCAGAATTTGTTTCTGTGGTCTGCTTCTGGGAAGAAGAAAATTATGTTCAGCTGAGTATTTGCATCCACTTCACATTTTTTAATCCAGAACACTAACTTGCTTTATTGAAAACTGTATACAGTTATTTGGACAGCAGAATGCCATTTTAAGGACTCTATGAAATCTGTCTATTTTTGATGTGTCCAAGCATCGGGAAATGTAGGCACAGTCACTTCAATAATGTACATTATGCACAAATTGAAAAATTACACACAAACAAAGAAACAGCAGTGCCATCTATTGGACAGAAAAATAAATTATTCTGTGCTATACACCTAACTACAGAACAAATATTTTGCTTCAGCCTCTGCCTATTTTTTTCCCATTTAAAGCAATCAATCATTTTTGCTTTTCGTGTATTTAGGATAAGCTAATCATGTTCAGTATAAATAGTTAGAAGTAACACATAGAAATAAGATCTCAAGCATACCAGTTAGTCAGACATTAATTTGACCAGCTCTTTTCTTCAGTATTGTCATAGCACAAATGCCATTTCTAATAGCCGTCTTCATAAATCTGGCAATGTCTGAGTTCTGGGCACCTAATGGAGTTACAACTAAAGAAAAACATATGCTCTGAAATTTAGAGCTTTGTACTGGACATGAAAACTAATTAACAGCCTCAATAATATTTGTCTTAAATTGTTTATTTTAAGTGCAAAATTTATTGCATTCAGTTAGAGTTTGTTCTAGGGGAAGAAGGAAAGGGATGTTTTTTGTTCAGCTGTACTAAGGGCTGCAGGAAATTGTGGTACATGGCAGACTTATGATCTGGCAGAATATTTCTCCTGAGGTTTATAATTAGTGTCATGTTACATATTTCTAAGTATTATATCTGGATTCAAAATAGTAAAGTGTCATCCAAAAATTGCAAAGTCAGCAAGCTTGATGTTATTTAATTTTCTAATTCTTTAACTCTTCACAGGAATCAGTGGACCTATTTACATTAGCAAAATTATGTCCATATAGGCAGTTACAGGCGTTACGACGGCATCTGAATGTCTGCTTTCTCAAATGTATCAAGATCTCCAAGATTTGGGAGTAGGTTGGGGATAGGGAGATAGTTGGGGCCCATTGGTTATGGGCAGTGCCCAGTGAGGAGAAAGTGAGTTGTTCCCTTGACTTCAGTGGGTGCTGCATCTCTTCCAAACCGAAATTCGTATACTTGATCTAGTGACCCAAAATACATCCTCAGTCTATTCCATGTGGATAATGCAAGTCTCTTGCCTTCTTAAATGAGGATTTTCAGTAGCCACAACAGATTTTTATGGTTTTTAAGGTGGGTATGGCTGTCAAATTTAAAGAACTTCCAGTTTTCTTACATTTCAAATTCTGTGATTATCATTAAGAAGCAATGATTATTACCATTAAGTAGTAATATCACTAGGTAGTAATCTTCCCTATTAGAATATGGGAAAATTAAAAATAATTTTTCTCTTTCAAGACTGTAGATGGAACCTAATTCATATAAATGGATCAATATTGACACGTCGGTATTATGTAAGATAATCCATTTGCATGAATATATGTTTTAATTTATGAGAACAGGAACAAAAATTTCTAGTACGTGAGAGCTACATTTAAGAACAAAAATAGATAGTAATCCATTGTATATGTCTTATCTTTTTTATGGTTTAATAGTTCTTCTTTATAACATAAGTTTGTGTTTCTGAAGGAGGGAATCAACAATAGAATGCCACTAGCTGTATTGTGTAAAGGTAGTATGTTTTAATACTGACCCCTAGTGACTGAATTATGTTTTTGAGCTACTGTGCTGCAAGGTAAAGGGATTTTGTTGGGTTTTGTGGTTTGTGTTATTTTTTACATTAGCAGCCATTCTGCTGAGCCCTATGCAAATGCAGTTAACTCATGCCATGAACAGATTCCTGTTTTGACTTTCTCTCACTGTGTATCCGTAGCGTGATGGGTGTTTTCTAAACAAAAAAGACGACACAGTCATTACCCAAGAGCTGACAAGCTTTTCCTTGGAAGTTACACATTGACTTCCATTGAAAACTGCAAAATGTTTTATGGTAAATTTCTCTCATGGCAGAAAAGCTGAATCAAGGCCTAGTGCTGGGATGTCATTCAGAAATGGGTTCCCCTTATGACTTTAACATCGCATCAGATGACTGAGAGACAACCCATAAAACCATAGAATCATAGAATGGTTTAGGTTGGAAGGGACCTTAAAGATCATCTAGTTCCAACCCCCTGCCCTGGGCAGGGACACCTCCCACTAGACCAGGCTGCTCAAAGCCTCATCCAGCCTGGCCTTGAACACTTCCAGGGATGGGGCATCCACAGCTTCCCTGGGCAACCTGTTCCAGTGCCTCACCACCCTCACAGTACCCTAAATCATGCCCTGCTGGCAGGTGCAAAATGTTTCACTCGGCCAGCTGTTGGTTTTCTCTCTTAGATTTGTGAAGGTGTGGCTATATGGAAAAGTCTCTCTATAGACTCAGACACCGTAACTGCGTTTTGTTCCCAGTACAGCTCTTCTTTCACAAAAAAAATATTGCTATTCATTTTCCTTTTATGCATTTTGGACTTGATGATCTTAAAGGTCTTTTCCAATCATAACGATTCCATGATTCTGTGTGTTTGTTTGTTTGTTTGTTTCTAAATTCTGTTGCCTATCAGGCAACTATATTGAAGACAGAAACCAATATAGAGCATTCATCTCTATCTAACACAAATCCCTTGTCACAGCGTCCTACAGTGCATGAGAACCTAAGTATATCCAAAATAGTTTCAGACAGAAAACAGAACACTTCTAAAGTGGGATAATGGTAACTATGTAGAAGTTCTACCCCTTATAGATATAGCAAAATCATGTGGCCTGTTTGTACTCTCCTACCTTCAAAGCCTTGCAGGATGATCACTATTTACCTCTGCTCTGGAAGGCTGGAATTTCACTCAGAGCCTGTGTGTTGTGACCTGTAACTTCCCATGGTAGATTTCTGTGGGATCAGGTGAAACTTTTTTCTTCCTGGATGGGGACTCTAAAGCCTGGGAGAGAAAACTGTGGGTTTTGGAGTGGCACAAGTACAATGATTTCTCTTGAGTGTGTATCCCTACAATGACATCCAGGGATGCGGACTGAGATGAATTATACTTTTTATGAATTAAAAGTTGCAAGGGTTGTTATACATTTGAGTAAACCTCAGACAAATGTATTCATGCTTTTACATGCACAATTTCTGTGTAGCATATTTCTAAATTAAATGCAAGTTATTTAAGTGTATGTTTTAACTTTAGTATAGTGTGAAGTTATTTATTTTAAATGTATATAAGGGAATTGCATGTTTATGGCTGATCATACAAACTTAATAACCTGTGCGCCGACAGTGGCATGTTCTCTAATTGGACTGTCATACACACAAGGGGGTAAAAATAAGCTTTCACAAGTAACTTTAAACCTCTTGACTTGCAACCTCAGTAATTTTATCTTAATGTACTAGTATATGAGATTTAATTTTAAGAGAGAAAACTAAAATCATATGTTTCTCCACACTGAGTCATCATAAGAGCTTGAGCCTTTAGCAAGGCAAAACAGATTGCTGCCGTTTGAGGTAAGTTCACAGTTGTCCAGAAGAGACTTACCTAGAAGTGAAAGATGGGGTCAAGCTTCACGTTCCAAGTACTATGTGTAGAGAGAGTGACTTGGCACCGCTTTGTTGTCCTTCCTCAGCTGGTGCTTCCAAAGATGAAGAAGAGCCACTGTGTCCTCAGTGCCCATGTTCAGATGAGTTGTTGTGAGGACCCAGCTCTGGCTTCTTCTTTCCTTCCCTCACACCTCCATGAAGGCCACTCTGGCAGCTCCTGAATATTCCCTGTTATTTTGCTTTTGTAACAATGTGGGTTCCAGGCTCCCAACATTTGTGCTGAGTTATTGATTTTTGCATGCGCTACTTCTTGGATCAGAAAAAAGAGAGAGGGGGGTAGGGTCTTTTTCATGAGCTTGTCCTGGCTGAAGCTATGTGGGATCTCCAAGAGGCAAAATGGGTTTCTGTTGCTGAATTTCAAGCCTTTCCCATAATAGTGGAAGTGTCAGAAATTCTTAATAAATGTTGCAAGTACTATTATAATTGAAAGGCTCAGATATCATGCATGGATGGTTCATTATCAGTGCCCCTGTAATATTTTAAATTAACTATACTACAGCTTTAGAGCTGAGATTTATGTAACTTTGTCAGATGAGTTCAGTGACTGACATTAGCAGATCTCTGTGTATTGCTAAATGAGAGTCAGGTATTACAGTCTCTGCTACCCCAGACAGTTTAATGTTTTATTGCTTCCAGACCGTGAGGTTTATGAATTTTGGGTTTGTTGATGTTTTAACAAGATACTTGCCATTAAAAAACAGGAACAGAGGGTTCAGTTCCTGAAATGAAAAATGAATATGGTTTGTTGATTTCATCAATATTTTTATTGTAGCACAAAGGGGCCCCAGATTGTAGATCAGCGCCTCTTGTGCTAGATTCTCTAACTCGGAATAAACATACTGACATTAATTTCCCTTGTATAGTGAAGAAAATTGAAGTAATATTAATCTTTAAATAAAATACGAGTGGCTATATACAACAGTCAATTGCTTTTGAAAATAATTAAATCGCAAAGTGGAATTTTTGGTAAATGCAGAAGACATTTATTGGATGTGATTATTCTGACGACATAACAAGGCAAATGAAGAATACTAATACATTTAAGGGATAAAAAGGAAGATATTTCTGGAGCTTTTTCAAACTTCTGGTTATGATATACTTTCTCAGTCAGAAATTATGTAGTAGAGCTGGATCAAAAATGCCTTGGGTGAAAAAGAAGTCATGCGATTTAACACAGATAGAGTTGATTTTAAAAAATGTGTGTGTAATTAGATGCATAATTCTTATGCATAATTTACATGCAATTATGTATGAAAATGAGATATGCACAGGCATAAATGGCTAGCTAAGCACCTCACACGCAATCACAGTAATTTTGCACAGAAATTAAACATGCAGTTGCAAATACATTTGGAAAATGAAGTCCATAAAGAGTCCAATGGCCTTCATGAGGAGGAAAAATTCGAATTTTTTCTGAGCAGAAATTGTGTTAAATCCTCAGTCAGAAGGGGGGAAGTAAACAGCATAGAAGTGAACAAAAATATAATTTAATATAAACCAGTTCATGTTCAGTTGTGGTAGAAGAAGCAAAACCAAACATACTTTACCATTTTTATGAAGTGGATAGCAGCATATGGTGTAAGGTGTTTAGTGTAAATTAAGCACAATCCAGACTAAAGAGTGGTGTGATCTCCCCTCGATCTCCCCTCCCCGGGTTGTGGGTTTGAGGGGCAGCCTCGGCCATTTCTGTCAGCTCTTTGAAGCTCTTGCTTTCTGTGTTAGGCTGGACCTTCTCTTCAGGAGGAAAAGCTAGCTGGACCATTCCCTATGCACTAAGTAAATAATCCGTTAATCTTCCTTGCCGTGGCCAGGAGGCTTGGTCAGGGACCAGAGCTATTGTGCTTCATGTGATGCCAACAAAGAAGTGGTTCTTGCCCCAGAGAGCTTACAGTCCTAAAAAATAAAATAAAGAAAAAACAACCAGAGAGTTTTCATCCAGTTTTTACTGATTATCATTTTCACAACACTCTACCAATGTCTGAGCTTTCCTCTTGCGCCCCAGACAACTAAAGCAACAAAATATTCAGTTCAGTGGAATTGATGTGCATCTCCGAAGTAACTGTTTAAAAAAAGTTCGTATTGCGAAACTTTTGGTAATGATGCAGTGAAAACAGTAAAGAAAACATTTGTTTTTCTCAAACTCTCAGCATTTATTCTTTGAGTCTTGAGCGATCTTTTAGAGAATTTTCAAGAAAATCTCTTAATAACTTATAGTGTATATTTAAAATTAATGTTTTAGATTAAATATTTATTATCCAGCCTTTTAATGTTTGCCTTTCCAATGACACTTGAGAAAAATATTTTAGCTATTCTTGAATACAGTATTTTGACTTCAGTTGTAATCAGAATTTTACTGTTTCACTCCAGGGCATGGTTAAGGTCATTAGGGTACCTGAACCGTGTATATCCTGATTAAGATAAATGCCTAACCCTGTTAGCTTAGGCACTCTAATGATCATAACCATGTGCTTGTAAATCATAACATTTAAATTATTTTAACTTTAATTTGAGCTCTGCAATTTCTACACCTATCTTGTCTGTTTTTTCTTTTTTGTATGTTTGTAATTCAAATAGTCAGCTTCCACTTTTCAAAAAACCATGGTGATATTGCAAATGCTACATCCTTCCCCGCTGCCGCCCCTTCTCATTGTCTTTTTTCCTTTTCCCTAATCTTTCTTCTCCATGATTAGGGAAGTTGATGTATTTTGAATCTTTAAACAACATGCAGGTAACAAGCTGTGCATTTATATAATTTACTCCTTTTCTGCATCAAAAAGTGTATGCTTTTTTTCAGCTAAACCAAGGCTCGCCTCTTCCTTGAGGATGTAGTCCTGTAGTGACGTGCACCACCTCAAGTAGGACGTGTCTGAAGCAGAGTGTGTTCTGGAGGCGGGGAGAGAGGATGATGCTGATCTGCATTAGGCAAAGGCAGTGCTGGTAAAAGCTTCTTCCTCTGACTTTTTTCTCCTTGTCATGAAAAAATGACAGGAGTGAATATTTCTGCCGAAGATGGAAGGGAACGAGGATCTCCATCCTTCAATCTTAATGTTGTAGTATTTCAGCACCTTAAAAACTTAAACGTATTTGTTCTTTCAGCTCCTCTCTGAGGTCAGGCTCTGCGGTCTCTTCAGCAGCTGGGTGTCCCTGGCTCAGGGTGACAGCCCTGTTTCTGTGTTCTCCAGAGGGCTACAGAGTAGGAGTGAGTTGAACCATGGATTCCCCATTCCTCCTTCATCCCTCATAACCTCTTCTGTACGCACCTCTGTTACCAGGGCACAGCGTTGCCCTTGGGTGTTCGCGCCCTCTTAAAATCTTATTCTCAAAAGTATTGGTTGCCTTCAACTCTCATTACCTGCTGTTGTTGCTTCTCACATGAATTCTTTTTGCCTTGTGATCCATTGTGCTACTTGATTAAACTGTGCTCGTGAAACTGTGATTCGAAATGAATCTGCGCAGAAGTAGAATGCAGGATTGAAATAAATATGTATGATTGTCTAAATCAGTGGTTCTCAACCTTTTTGAAGTTGAGTGGCACTTGAGAAAATTGGCTGTGCTCTGTACCTCGCTGAGGTCAGCTCTGAACACACGAGGAGCTGTCACCTTGCTCTTTTGTTAAGTACTTGTATACTTGCTGGCTTTATGGAAATTATAGTAAATCTGCTTATAATGTGATTGGGCTACGTCATTCAGTTCCGTGTCTCGTCCTGGGATCAGTCAGTTACGGACTGTATGTTTATTAGGATTTCCTATGGGAGAATACATGTGTTATTTGGTGTAGTATAGGAATAGTACGTCTTATACTTACTACAGAAGTATTGGATATACTGCACCAGGGAGATGCAGTGATGCATTTCATGAGTAGTGGATCTGTCCCTTAAATCCTGGAATTTCTGCATGTACATTGTACAGGAAAACCTGTTTGATTTTGTTTGGTTGGGTTTTTTTCCTGGATAAGCTATGTGTGTATATACTGTATATAATGCTGTAAATCTGATAGCTTATGGACATGCCTTACTGCCATGGTGAGTCTCTCCCACACTTTGCCAGCAGGTACGTTATGTCATTGTTACATGTGCTATGAATGGGATGTTTTCCGGTAAACCTGTGATACATGTGTGTAGCTGATCCTTACATGTGCAGTCAACATGTCATATACAGCAGCCTGGACAGAGCTGCAGCACTCCTGAAGCTGGAAATCTGGATAAAATTTCCATGGGGAAGAGAAGACAATATTAACCAGAGAGCCTAGAAATACAGTGGCGGGTAAAAACCCAACCAACCAACCAACCAAAACAAAACAACAAAAAACCCCAACAAAAAATAAAACCCAAACAAAACATTTTCAGCTCTTCTTTATCTGGTCGAGGAGGGAAGGGGAGGGAGGACACCCAAATGAGGGGAAATCCAGCTAATTGTAGACAGTCTGAGGAGCGCAGTGCAGGTACATCTGAAAACATCGGATTTGCTACTGAACAGAGACTCAAGTGCTTGCGATAAAGTTACTGGTGCTCCAGGAGGATTAATTAGCCAACACCAAACTGGCCCTATGCCTTTATGCTGCACCCAAGCTAATAACCCTACAAACCTTCAGTCCCGGGATTGCTGCCTTTTCCCTGGTTTTCCAAACCCTCCTGCCGCCAGCCTTCCTTACCCCCGTGCTCCTGCACTACCCATCACCTGCCATCGCCTTGTCACTGAGGCAGAGATCAAGGTGACAAACCCTGTGAGCCTCTGCTGATCCATTCCAGGAATGCCCAGGAGGATCTGCATCCCCCTCTCTGAAAATCTGGTTTGGGAGATACTTGCACTAAGATGAGTTCACAGTATCAACATCACATTGCCCTTATAATGGGATTTTATGGCACAGGTTGGCATGTATTCTGCTTTCTGACCTGTTTGCATAAGAGCACAAAGTCAGCATTCCTGAGTTTGGTTTTTTTTATCAATGCCTTGACAGTCGTTGACAGCATAACTCTTTCTTGTATCTGTAATACTTCTAAGCTTGTGTTTATTTTGTAACTGTGAAAGTTACCAAAAGGTTAGTTGGATTTTGATAAGACATTGTTACAGTAAAAATAAGATTGTCCGTATTTCTCTTATTAACGTGTTGACAGAAATTTAACAAAACTTAGAAAAAATGTGCACTCTTCTGTTGTTGAGGTGCTCAGATATGCTTGTATAGAGGTGGGAGAGTTTGTTGTGTTTTTGACATAGACAAAATGTACTAAAAGAGGGTATAAAAAGCAGTTGCAAGGAAAATTCAAATTGCCATCTGCGCATTTCCATTGCTAACAATATTGCCAACTTTTGTTTAACAAACAGATGAGCCCAATGTAAAATTACTAAGAGCAGATAGTAAATTGGACATATGCCTCAAATCATTTTATCAACTGTTATGTACAAACTCAGAAGGAAGACAATTCAATTTTTATAGTGTGCTGGTTTATAATGACATTGGAAAAAATACCACTGAGATGAATGAAAGATGATACAAAGAAATAAGTTCCTGTTGTTTAGTAGAAAGCAAAGTTTTGTCAAGAAGGTCAACTAAAATCTTAAGTTATGGAATATCTTATGGCATCTGAAGAATGTAAACTACATATGTATAAGTAATTTTTTTTGCCTATGGCAAAGAAACCAAAGAATACATAATGCGATGGTAACCCAGAAATGTTTTCAGATTTGTTAGAGAATGGTAGTTTCCCCTCAGCCAGGCCAGGTTCTCTCCTCATCTGAGGGTCTGCATCAGTTGTGGTCAAGAGTTTACTATCGTTATAAACCATGTCACCAGCTGCTTTCAAATGTATTCTTTACCCCAGGTATTAAATATGAAGTTGACTTTTTAAAAGGCGCTATCCCAGTGAGTGTCGGAAGCAGAATGGCAGTGTTTAGATGAAGTGTTCATAGGCCGGTTCCTTCTGCTGTGACCGAGATGTAGGCCCACATGACTATTGCTTTTGCAGCACATAAAATTTAAGTCCTTTGCAAATGTGTCTTCTAATAGTGCACCTGCCTGCCCCTTCTGCTGTCTCCTGCCTGAAGTTGCTATTTCCTTACTAGTGCTTCTTCAACTGTTTTTTTTTTCTTGGCTGTTCTCTAACCTAAATCTATGAAATGATCCTGAACAAAATCCCAACAATCTTCCTCAGTTTTATTTGCCAACAGGTTGTTTTGCACATCTAGCTTAGAATGTGGCCACACCAGCATTTGCCCCAGCACTGCTGAGGGGCAGCACCCTTCAGCCACAGCTGCAATATCACCTGGGAGCAGAGGGAATATTTAAACTGGATCTCATAGACTAGTTGATGTGGAACCGCAGCCATAGTCAGCCCTGAGCTCCAGGCCGGTGTGTCTGTTGTACTCCTGCTGTCTAAATCAGCTTGTATAAAGCCAGCTCAGTAATTTCTACATTGCACTGAACTGCACCGTGAACACCTACTCTGTAAGAGTGGCAGAAACTTGGTGTATGACGTTTATGCCACCTAGGTGTCTCATCACAGAAATTTATGGAGACAGCACAAAGAACAACATGATATTCCATGCACTATAATCCTTATTAGGAGTAGTGCTAGAATGATTATGGGGAGAGATGATAAGGGTCTGCAGAAGCATTTGCCTGGATAAATTCTGCATCTTTGAAAAGATGCAAGATTCAATTCACTTGTTCAAAACCTCAGAAAGAATCCATGTCCTAATAAGTTAAAGAATCCAGAAGTTTGTGACTTGGTTTGTCTGTGTAGGTTGTGCCTCTTGAAGTTGACACCGTGAGTCATATATAAATGATATGTATATATATATAAAAGATCTTGATATGTAATACTAATTTAGTTGGTAAATACAGCACACTAAGAAGAAAAAATGGTCCTAAAATAACAAAGATTACTTTCGTTTCTCCTTCATTTCGCTAGAGCTGCTGCTGAGGCTGAAGTAATTGAGCCACTAATAAATACCTTGAACGCTCAGAGAGATGGAGCCATTGCTAGTGCTGCTACAGCGCTGACAAACCTGGCCACCCAGGAGCCATTCCGTGTAAATATCCAGAGCCGTGGCGTTATGCGTACACTTGCAGAACCGCTGCGCTCGACCAACAGCCAAGTGCAAAGCAAAGCGGCGTTCGCTGTGGCTGTGTTTGGTTGTGATGCTGATGCAAGAACGGAGGTAAAACTACTCTTTGATGTTGTGGTTATTTGTATTTCTAGATCCTGAGGTTGGTGTTATACTTAGCTAGAATCTTTGCGGTTTGTGTCTGTCCTAAAAGTCCCGAGCTTTGTAGATAGTAACTAATTTTTCGCTTTCATCATCGGCTTGTTCAGCTCAATTTAGCTCAGTTTGTCATGAGAACTTGGAAAGAGTTTTCTTTCATTTGTATTTTTACTGCTGTATTTGCTTGCACCAAATTAATTTTTTACAGCTTTCCAGTGGCTTCAGTGAGCTTTAACCAATGCTATATCTTAATCCCCACGTTTATGAGCATTAAACATTAAGACTTCTTTCAGCTGCAACTGTCGGCTGAACTTTGAAGATAAGTTCTGTCCTCTTTACTCTCCCTCAGTGTCGTTCTGTTGCCCACTTTCAAGGCCTGTACAGCAATGTCTGACCTTGATTAATAAGATACTGGATGTGCATGGCGTAAATGTAATTCAGACAAAACTCAAAATATAATTAATGCCTTGATCAGTGGCATGCAGCAAGTAGAACTTTTTGCTGTTTATCAATGGTCATGCTATTTTCCTTTCATAAATGAGGATGATGCTATGTGCCTTCATGGATCATAAGCTGAGGTTTTCTCATGGGTCAAGGCTGTTAATTAGGACATGAATAAGGGGCATAGATAATTAATCTACCTCCTTCGATGTCCTTAAAATGTCTTTCTCTTCAAAAATCCAAATGAGCAATATTTCCTCCAGCGTGTATAGGAAAGAGACCATAGCACACAAGAGAATAGGATGTTAATAAGATTGTCATACATACAATACAATACAAATGCAAATATATTGTGATGCAAATTAGTTGCTAGGAGGCAACAGAACACAGAAAAAGCTGTGTAACTCTCCGTGGCTGTCTTGGGTTGCACAGTCTCTTCAGTTTCCACACCGCGATCTAATAACTGAAAAGCACGGCCGAGCCAGGAGGGATGTGTGCCCTGAACCGCTCTGAAGCTCGCTTCAGCTCCAGCCCATGCAGAGTCCACAGAAGCACAGAATCCCCATAAATGGCCGTTCTACCAGCCCAGCATAGCTTGTCTACAAGGCTTGAGTGTTTTGGACGGTGAATTTCACAGACTGGGATAGGTGAAATATCGAAGTGGCAATGTCTTCATTTTTTTATAGTTAAGAAATGCAGGTGGACTGGGACCCCTCGTTGAATTGCTGCATTCTAAGAATAAAGAAGTCAGAAGAAATGCCTGTTTGGCTGTTATGGTCTGTGCAAGTGATGAACTAACTGCTGTGGAACTGTGCAGGCTAGGGTGAGTAGAAGTAGTATCAAGGGGCAGAGGGAAGATTTTGAAGTGAGAACTCCCTCCATTCAGTCAATCTTTACATATTTGTAGCACAATAACAAAGTTAAGCTATCGTTTTTGGTAAGCAGAAACTCCTTTTGCACCACAGATGTTACAGGTGAAAGGGTATTGATTTTAAGTAACAGAAGCCTTAAGAAAAAAACGTAAGACTGAAGAGAGAACTGTCTGGAATTATAGAAACATTTATTGTTTCTGTGACTGAATTAGGCTTTATATTGAAGGTGTGCTTATATCAGTCAAAATTACACACTACAGTGCCCCATACATACGAAACTGAAATTAAGGTTTTAGGCTAGGTTCAATATACAGTAAATTGTGCTTATTACACACAGGCTAAATTTTATTTACAAGCTCTGGTTAACTGCAGGTGTGCTGAACTGTCACATAAAAGAGACTCTATTTTATTCTTTCTTAGAAGCTCCAAGTTCTATATATTAATATCTGAACTACAAAAGGTTATAAGAATTACGACACAGGGCTCTTTATACAGGGTGACCTTTTTAGTTATTGTTAAATTAAAATATATGTAATTGCTCTGCTCCCTCTGCTGGACACTTCTCTGCTTACTGCACAGATAGTTACAATCCATCTATGAGGGGATTCTGCAGAGTGAGAATCTCAGAAATTTAGGTCAGGAGAGGACCTCAAAGGTGATGTTATCCATCTGCCCACTGTAAGACTGAATCAGGGTCACTGGCATATTTTTGCTTGTTCAGTGTAAACACCAGTTCTGAGGGGTTTTCACAGCTTTCCAAGGTAACCTGTTCCAGTGCTGGAGTATCCTTACAATTAGAAGACTTTTCTGAGTTCTAAATATCCCTTAGAGCAAATCAACTACACGTTGTCCTGCATTCAGTGGGATTGAATAACCACCTTTTTTATAGCAACTTGAGTTTAACTTATTGAATTTTCTCATGTTCCATGTCCCTCCCTCATCTTCCTTTTCATGACAAAGTAAAAATGTTAAACTTTTTTTTTTTTGAAATGTTGTGTCATTTTGTCACACATCTCTGAATTTCTCTCATTTATTTATGCCATTTTGAAGTGACACCTCCCAGCCTGGATGAGGTACTTCAGATGAGGTCAGACCACCATCAAATAAAGCTCAGTAATTATTTTCTATATCTTGCATATAGCACTGTTCTTATTTAATCCCTTCTTTGTGACGGTATCAGAGTAGGATTATAATTTATCTGTCCTTCCAGTTTGACAGCATATTATTGATAACAATACATTAAGCATAGTTTTTCAACCAGTCAGGCACGACTTCATGTTATTTTCATGTAGATCATATTTCCCTGACTTGCTCATGAGTATTCAAGTAGGAATATGTGAAAAGACTTATTAAAGTCAAAACATATCTTAAAGTCAACTCCTATCTCACATCTACTTCTTCTGCCTATACATTAAGTCATTTACCCTATCACAGAAAGGATTAGATTGGCTTTACATGATTTATTCTTGACAAATACATAATGGCTATTTCTTATCTCTTGTTGCTTGCAAACTGATTGTTTAATAATTTGATATGGTGTTCTTTGGACACTGAAATTTGGCCGAATGATCTCTATTACAATTTCCTTGTTCTTTGTTTTTCAAATCTAGATGCTATCTTTGCCCTTCCCCACTCTCCTGGCACCTAGCCTGTCCTCCCTGAATTTTCAAATACAATTATAAATAGTTCAGAGGTTGCTTTTGCCAATTCATAGAGTAGTATGAGATAAGTGTCCCCAGGGACTGCTAACTTTGTCCCCTCAAACTTATTCAAGACACGTTAAGCCTACTGTTTCTACCTCCTTGTTACTATTACTGCCAGGCATCTGCTTGCAACCCTTTTATGAAAACTGAAGCAAAAAAGGCATCAGACACTTCAGTCTTTTCTGTGCCATCTGTTACGAGTTTTCTTCCCACATTGAGTAATAGGCCTACATTTTCCTCTCTGACTTACAGCATATGAAACATTTATTTTTGTTTCCGTCCCTGAACAGTTGCGTCTCACTTTGCCTGTGGGTCTTTTGGGTTTGTCCCTTACTTTTTCTTTTCTGCTGGAAGTGTCAGTGTTTCCATTTCTGTATGAGTCCTTTTTTTGGTTTTTGGGTCTTCACTGCATTTTTGGTGCAGCCGTATTTGTCCCTTTTTGACTTGTCTTTCCTCCATGTGAGGGTAATGTGCCATTGTGCCTGTAATGTTATCTGTTTTAGACACTGCTGTACATATCAGCCTTTCCTTATTCATTTTCCCCTTTAAAAGTCTTCCCTGCATTACTTGCTGGTTACCTGACTTTGTTGCAGTATGCTGTATGACAAATAGCCTGTACTGCTCTTCCAATATTTTCTTCCATTGTTCTGATCTAGTTGGAGATGTCCCTGCTTACTGCAGGAGGGTTGGACTAGATGACCTTTAAAGGTCCCTTCCAACCCAACAGATTCTATGATTCTTCGATTCTTCTAAAAGAGAAGGTTGCCATTTGCCTTGCCTGAAAAACTTGTTCTCTGGAATTCATCTGACGTACCTTCAGAAGTCTACCTTGTAAATGTCTACAGCTGAGGCTCCCTGTGTAGTTCACAGAGAGAAATGGTCAGTCTAAATGTGGAGTTCATTTATATATATGTGTGTGTATATATATATATATAAAAAATTGATTCCTTAGCATGTGAGGAATGTCTGCCTGTGTGTATAGACACACACAGATATAAATTCGAATATGTACACACACACACGAGTATATTGCCTTTTTTCTTTTTTTTTTTATTCCTAAAAAATTCCAAAACTGCAGTATGCTATGTTCTCCTGATTCAGCTTCCTTTTTCCTCTTAGTTTATCTTCTTAGTGAGCTTTTCCTAAGATTTTCAGGTCAGAATTTATCAGTACGTGGGTTTCAGCACCAGAAGCAGCTTAAGAAATGAATTCCTGTCCTCCCGTGTCCCCACACGACTATTTGTTTCTACCTCCCCGCTGCAAAAATCCTGCCATGCTGGTGGCGCTGACACAACTGCTTGTGTTTCTGTGCTCATCCGTGTTTAGCAGATCTCTGCCAGCCGCGCAGACACAGCAACAGTCCTAAACCAGAGGGATTCACATATGGTGAAAAGCACAACTGGAATCTGCAAATGGCATTGCAAGTTGGAGAGAGAGAGAGAGAGAGAGAGAGAGAGAGAGAGAGGTTCCCTGACCTGTATCACATGGTCAGCTCTGAACATTATTCCATTTACTCGACTTTTACATCCTTCTTTTTCTGAACTTCTCTGTGCTTCTAACATCCTTCTGATAAAATGCTATGGCATCCTGTCTGCATTTCTTTATGTAACAGTTTAACTGCCTAAAGGAATCCCTTTTGCTTTTGAGCGCTATGAGGCGTTTTCCTCCTCTAGAGAAAGAGTTCCATGCAGCACTTGGAAATGAATCTCTCTTGGCCTTGGTAATGCTGAAAACTAACTCCGAACTGTATAGTAACAATTAATTAGTATTTAATGATGAATTAGCCTTTGTATTTTGTTTAACAGTGCACTAGACATCCTAGAAGAAATTAATCTATCGATAGTGCGCAAAAATAACTATAGTGAAGCTGCTCTGGAAAAGTTACTTGATAACAATCTTTCCCAAAAGTACAGCCGGATGGGATATTTATCATCAAGTAATATCATTACTGATGGATTCTACGATTGTGGCCAGGTAAGCTACTTTAAATAAATTCCTCTACTTAGAAAGATTAAAATGTTCTTTTTGATTTAGAAAAAGTAAGAGTACTATAGCAAAAGCCAGAGTCTGGTGATGTAAAATACTTTATTTTCTTGTCCTGAAGTTTCCCAGCTTTTATACTGATCTCTTTTGATTATCTTTCTTCATGGATGAAATCTCACCATCTTCACACTATCCCCCAGCTGCAGTCTGCTTTCCAATCCTATGTAAGCTCTGCAAACTTAGTTCCTTTCCAGATCCTTTCTCAGACCTTGGTTCCTCTGGTCTCTTTCCCTGCAGTATACTTAATACTAACCTGACATTGAATGACCTATGGACTTTTTGTTTGTTTATTTTTACATAAAGAAGTAAAGAGTTCATATTTTCACCTTGGTCATGACCCTTTCTCTCACAAAGCGGTGTTTATATATAAAGACTGACTGCAGTATCACTTGTTAGGGCTGTGTTCCGTAAAAATCTGAGAAGGACTTCTCAAAATGCCTAAATGAATTAGAAATACCGGTCTTACTGCAAATCAGTGAAATACCTGGTCCTAAAGTACTTAGTTGCTTTTGAAAATTCCATCCTATATTGTAAAGGCTTCAGAGGCAGGAACATTTCCCTATTCAAGAACTGTTTGGAATGACATAGTAACAATAACTACAAGTTAAATTATTTATAAACAATCTTCTCTGAGAAAATTGATGAAGAAAATGCAAACGAAGAAGAAAACAATTTCATGTATTTTGAATGGCCTTATAAGTTTTTATGTAAGTCTTCTGTTAAAGATCAGGAATTTTAAATTACTCTTTAGATACCTTTTAAATATATTTTTTCTCTTCATCTTTAACTGAAGAGAACACCTTATCTTTTATGCTAATTTTCTTGTAGATAAAACCTGGAGTGAAATTTTTATCTTTGGAGGAACTGAGTATGCAAGAGCTTACTGACCAGCGGGCCATAATCTTCATTAATGCTAAACCAAAAGAAGAGTGAGTGATGTTTGATCTACTAGCATCTATTGCAATAGCTCATCTTTTCTATCGTTTCCACTGTTTCCAGTACAAACTACATAGTACAGATATGTATGTACACATATATATAAAATAGAGAGATTTGTTGTAATCCCAGTGCAGGGCATCATGTTCTAGAAGGCAAGAGATTTGTATTTTATAAGAATTTGGAAAATAACTTTTTTTCCCTCTAGACAGAAAAGATTTATTCAGTTGAGTTGCTTTTTTTAACTCAGCCACTGAGACTCATTCATTTAACACCCTTTGATTCCTGATGGTGGGACATCCGGTGTTTTATTAGTTATAACAAAGCTTGTCATCTGCCATAATAATTATGTCACCTAAGCTGAATGTCAACATGCAACAATGAAACCTATGATTTGATGATCTTCTTGTACAGACAAATGCGTGGAATTTTAAGCACAGCATCCCAAGAGGCAGGACAAAGCCAAGCACCGAGCTTTTGGGCTTGATAAAGAACCTGTGTCCATTTCTTCTCTGTTTAAGTTGAAGCCAGCCTAACAAATCTTCTTAGATTTGAATGCAGGAAGTTGGTATTGGGCTTGTTTAACTGGGAGTCATTTCCTGTAAACGGTCTCACAGATCAAAGAATGCTCTACCAATATTTTGCAAGTCCAAAGCCTCTTCTCTGTCAACACATCACATATTTGGTTTACAGTATCATTAGCTTCCCTTTTAAGCTTGGATATGACACCGTAAAGATGTCTGAGAATATCTATGACAAATTAAACTTCCATGCTCTGTGTTGATCCATAGTGTTGTCTTTAACTATTAGGTTTTCTTTGACTTTGATACAGCTTCTTGCCTTTGCACCCTGGCAACAGTCTTACTCCCCAGTTACTTTTGTGTTCATCATTTGGTATTCCATACTTCATTTTTGATCCCTGAATCAGTATCCAGTTTATTAGTCGTTATGGTATTTCTTCCACTTATATACTTCCTATGAATATATTTACTGCACTTTAAAATCAGAACTCCATTTTCATAGTTTAACATGCAAATACTAACTCTGCAAATAACATGCAAAAATATCTTGTTCCTTTTCAGTCTTGCAGTAGAGGAGAAGGCACAAGATTCATTTTATGAACAGACTATCTTGTCACCTTCTATTTCAAGAAAAAGCAGTAGAGACAGAGCAAGGTATTGTTTTAAGATTTACTAGTTGTCAATGCTCTAACATTAGAAATAGAATTCTGAGTGAAAAACGGTGATAGACAGTTTCCTAACAGAGTACAAATGCTCAAATGCAATGTTAAATATGTTTTCAGCGTCTTTCTTTCACCTCCTAATTGCAGTAATCTTCCTTTGTCTACCTTAGTAATTATTCGTCTCCCTCCCCGTGCTGTATTTGGACATATCCCATTTATTTGGCTGGTTTTCCTTTCAATATCCCTTGGAGGCAGTGAAATGCTGTTATTTTACAGCTTGACACCAAGACACACGGAAATTGGGGTAGAAGTTCTTTCTCAATTTAGAACCCAGTCCCACGAAAAGTTCCTACACTGCCTACATGCATCCTTATTTCTAGATTAAATTTCTTCCAGTGAAATTCCATAGATGACTAAAAGCTGAGAAAGCTGTGCTCAGAACTGTCCCAGTTTTGACAGCAACAAGCCTAAAAATGCCTCACTCTTGCAGGGCTCCCTCTGACCCATACAATACACCAGGTACAGTCCTGCCGTCCTTGCTGTGGAACTGACCTGGTGGGCATGTCTGCTCACGCCAAACAGGTCAGAATCTCTAACCTTGTTGCAGGAAATTAATTTACTTCTATTACAGACAGAGGATCTGAGCCTGCCCCTCCCACCTGCAGAGAGCCGACCACAAGATATTTGGGGCTTAGCAGTCTCATTCTGGTTCGTTGTAGCTGTTCACTAATGAAGGGGCATAATGAACAGACCTTCCTACTTCAGCTGTTAGGGCACTGACCTGAGAGAGCCAAGACCAAAGTTCTAGTTCTTTGTCTTGGTAACTTTTAATATAAAATGCTTAGTTTGTTCCTGGGTGTCGTGGTTTTGGCCGTATTGGCCAATCGTAACGACAGATGGCCCTCCCCCACCTCTCTCCTCAGAGAGGAGAGGAAGAGATAAGGAGATTTATGAGTTTAGAAAAAGAACTAAACTACTTCAATGAAAATAATAATAAATAAGAAAA
>VWZL01002498.1:91327-134987 GCA_013396915.1 Stercorarius parasiticus
TGCTCCCCAGGGGCAGCACCCTACACTTGCCCTTGTTGAATTTCATAAGGTTCCTCTCTGCCCAAATCTCCATCCTGTCTAGGTCTCTCTGTATGGCTGCCCCTTCCTCCTCCTCCTCCTCCTCCTCCCCCCCTTCTGACTCAACACATTTTTGTTACTATTTGAAACAAATGGAAGGGCTAGAAATTGTAATACATAGCTCACATCATAATCTGTTATCTGTAAAGATGATGTAAAGATGTAAAGAAGATGTTAGCTTCTGAAAAGTTCCTCAGTAATTACACTGTTATTGTTGATTTTCTCTGAGGACTTTGTGCCTATACTAGGCCTCTCCAGAATCTCTGTCTGTGACAAATGTGAATGACCTGAGTTACGGTTACCTGTATTTAACAGTGAGCATATTTAAAATATGAGTTACTAAATGAAATAATTAAAGCAAAATAGCAGGAGTATTAAAGTCTTATATGTCATTCACATATTGCTTGTATACATTTCATTTTGATATATTTTTGTGATAAATACAAGAGGAATTATAGATGTAATTGATCCCGGTAATACACTGCGACAGGTTTGTTGCAGACAAGATGGGTGGCCCGATTGAAAGAGACAAACTACATGACTTCAGCTGGGAACTTCATGTGAGTGAAATAGAATTTGAACTGAAAAGCAACGTCGTGCCTATCGGGAAAGTCAAAAAAGGGACGTTCTACCACAGGGCTTTACTTTTCAAGGTACGTTAACATTTATTTTACAACACAACATATTGATATGAAATGGGTATTATAAACTAAAGTATACTTGCAGCAGTATAATATAATATTTATATTCATGCAAAATCTTTTGTATACACTGAAGTAATTTTTCACTGGCAAAGCTAATTTCCCAGTGAATGAAAGCCAACATCGCTTCTTTCTGTAAACATTCTTGTTGTCATTAAATTGTCTTAAGTGATATCAGCAGAATACTTGATAAATGGCAAAAAGCCAAAATATTTGATTGGGAGTCAAAACATTTTACGTTTTCTGTAAACTGTAAAATATTGAATTATGCAGCTTCCTTTTTTTTATGTGCTGCAAATGTACACTTGTTGGGACAATTTTTAGTTGGTATCTATCCAATATTCTATGATAGTATATAACAGCTTTTATGTTCTAGTTTCTTAGTCTGGGAAGATTCATTTCTTCTGTCCTCATGTGAAGCTGTACTGGTGCAGCCAGCTTATCTGTCCCATCCTTTTTCCTTGGCTGTTGGGTAGCTGGACTCTTCTCCTTCTTGGATGGAAAGGAAAAGAGAAGCAAAGGCCTAGCACATTTAGTGGGAAGGACCTAGGAAACAGCATGCAGGAGAAAGAGCACAATCCTAAATTTATGGTATCCATGGGGAGAGAAAGTTCCCGACATATTTTATGAGGTCTGTGGGCATGAATTAGTTGTGCTGGAGCAGCACTGATGCTTGCGTATCCTCCACTGTCCTAAGAAGCCTTTCATAGAATCATAGAATCATAGAATTGCCTAGGTTGGAGGCGATCTTTCAGATCATCTAGTCCAACCATCAATCTAACTCTGACAAAAACCATCACTAAACCATATCTCTAAGCACTATGTCTACCTGCCTTTTAAATACCTCCAGGGATGGTGCCTCAACCACTTCCCTGGACAGCCTGTTCCAATGCTTAATAACACTTTCAGTGGAAAAATTTTTCCTAATATCCAGTCTAAACCTCCCCTGGTGCAACTTGAGGCCACTTCCTTTTGTCCTATCACCTGTTACTTGGGAGAAGAGACCAGCCCCCCCTTCTCTACAGCCTCCTTTCAGGTAGTTGTAGAGAGCCATAAGGTCTCCCCTCAGCCTCCTTTTCTCTGGGCTGAACAACCCCAGTTCCCTCAGCTGCTCCTCGTAAGACTTATTCTCCAGACCCCTCACCAGCTTCATTGCCCTTCTCTGGACCCGCTTCAGCACCTCAATGACTTTTTTGTGGTGAGGGGCCCAAAACTGGACACAATACTTAAGATGGGGCTTCAGCAGTGCCGAGTACAGGGAGACAATCACTTCCCTAGTCCTGCTGACCACACTACTTCTGATACAAGCCAGGATGCTGCTGGTCTTTTTGGCCACCTGGGCACACTGCTGTCTCATGTTAAGCTGGCAGTCAACCAACACCCCCAGCTCCCTTTCCACTAGACAGCTCTCCAGCCGCTCTTCCCCAAGCCTGTAGTGCTGCCTGGGGTTGTTGTGACCCAAGTGCAGGACCCGGCACTTGGCCTTGTTGAACCTCATACCATTGGCCTCAGCCCATTGATCCAGCCTGTCCAGGTCCCTCTGCAAAGCCTTTTTACCTTCAAGCAGGTCAACACTCCCACCCAACTTGGTGTCGTTTGCAACCTTTCTGAGGGTGCACTTGATCCCCTCGTTCGATCATTGATAAACACATTAAACAGAACTGGCCCCAATACCAAGCCAGTAGGGACAGATCACCTCTCTTAAAGCCATGGCAGTCTAAGCAATGGATATCCTTGTAACAAGTTAAAAATCTTTCAGGATTTCATTCCTTCACGGCAGATGCATTCTGAGGGAGCTGGTTTGTAGCTGGAAACCATTACGTGTCTGTCAGTGAGAGCGCAGCACAGAGGAAAGGCAGGTGTTTCATCTCGCAGGCGCTGGCCTCGCGTTTCATTGCTTCCCACATTCCCAGGGCTGAAAAGCAAGGAGTGTGCTTCGGAGCGAAGCAGCAGTCCTGAACTTACACAGATAAAAGTGTTGCATTTTTGCACTTAATATTTCATACTAGCTGTGTGTGTGCAAGGTACCTGCACCTCATTGCTTGAATAGACGGTTCTTCAAAATGTTATTCAGAAATAAGTCTTCCAACTGGAAAAAAAAACGTTGCTGGGTACTGTGGGTGTTGCACTTCATTTGAGATCTGAAGGACTGGCTGATAAACAAATGTATCCATGTCTGAAAAGAGTTAAAATGAATATTTTTCATGTTGTGCATAGAATATGGTAGAAATAACATTTAAAAGCCTGCACTTTCTAAGCAGAACCAAAAATAAAGATTTGCAGTTTGGAACACTTTAGAGATTTACAAAGTCTGTTTCAAGAAAGCTCTTGGCCTTTCAGGTACTTGTTTTCTTTTTAAGCATCTCTTGGCCTAGCTGTATATCACTGAAGCCACGTGTAGGAACTGGGATTAACTCCTTTTTCTTTCCTTTTTTAGGTGATAGCAGACAGAATTGGCATTTGCTGTAGTTTAGTTCGTGGCGAGTATAACAGAGCATGGAATGAAGTTGAATTGGTTGATGACTCTCCTCAAGGAATAGCTGGGCTTCTGCTTCCTCCGAAAAAGTATATTGTAGATCTCATGTTTGAGCCAGGCTTCTTGATAAAACAAGGAAGTGCAGAGGCAGATCAATACAAACGTATTTAATCGTCTTGACAAATTTTGCCAAAATAGCGACGTTAAAGATGTTTGCAGTGCTAGTATTTATGAAACGTAAGGGGTTTCAGGTCCAGCTATCAAGAAGAAGCATATCTGGTATGTTGTCCTAAACGTTTGATTAAACACATTTTAGATATCCAACTTCAATGCTTAGAAATTTTGTTAAATTTTTGGTACTGTTTTAAGACTAAGCTGTAAAACTACAGATTAAAATTTGGTAGATGAAGAATATCTGGTGTGTGTTAACATTATAATGCTTATTAAATAGGTTTAAATTATTTCCCAAATACACTATATCCTTTTTTTTCTTACACTCCTTCAATTCCCATGCACATTTATAGGAATTATATGTCCACGAAGCAAGGAAGCGTGACATCTGGTGAAATAACAAGTCACCTAAAAACAACTGGACAATTTTTTTGTGTGAAATAACCCAAGAACCATAAAAAAAGTCGGTGTCTGTGTTCTTTTAGTTTTTTAATGTTTGTATATGCGCAGTCACTTTGCTTTGCGTTGCAGAGGTTTGTATCTGTTGAATTCATTAGTGCTTATGAGCGTGATCCCACCACTCCCCCTCCTTCCTCCTCTGACGTGCAGCATGATTTTCTGGTAGCCTTTTGGGGGACGTTTTATCTTTCTGTTGTAAATTCACTTATATGGGCTCACGTTCATTTGTTTTTACCTTATGTTCAGTAGTACTCTAGACATCAGAATGAAAAAGAACTCTGGAAACAAAATAGATGATATGCGAGCAGAACCGAGTGGAAGGTGAGGATGTGTTTCTTATCATTGCTACGTAGCAGGTATGGGGCTGATGAAAAGCGATACGCTCTCACTGACAGGCACGATCAGGTATAGAAACCTGCAACTTTGAAAGTGCAGGAAATGGAAGTAAAATAAGAATTAATTTCCTACTAGCTATCATTTCATATAGTTTTTCTACGCTGGAATTTCATTATTTTGTATTGGGACCATAATGTCAAAGTGTGACTTACTCTGAGGTCTTGAAAATCAAAGCCATTTCTGTTGTTTCCAATAAAAGTCAATATATAAAAAAAGACAAAATGTAAGTTTTTCAAAATTAAAAATGGGAAACTTCTATTTTGGACATATACACTTGCTTTACATAAAATTATTAGCTAAACAAATAAAAAAAAATACTACACAACCTTGTATAATGTGGAATTTGATGATCCAAAAATGTTGGATGAGGGTTGGTTTATGTCTTTCACAACTTTTAGCTTTGTATTAGCTGAGTTCTGTCACTTCAAAATTGTAATGCATTTGTGTTTCAGAAATAAGATCTAGGTAGCATATAAACACTTAAATCCCATATTGTTGCTTTGAAAACTGCTGTTTAGTTGTCAAGTAGGTCAAGAGATGCCACACGTTTTTATGCGATGATTCACAGGGACCTGTAGCTGTGCCCATGCCCTGGTGAAGAATTCCCCCAGCCTTGACACGAGCTGCCCAGCTCACACTCATTCCAGATCTGGATCAGAAAACAAAACGTTCCGAAGTTTCTGCAGGGCTCAGTTGGGTGAATATTCCCAGGACACGCCCAGCATACACCATTCGGCTTGGGCCATGCCTGAGTGAAGGGATCACCTACCTTCTTTTCAGGACCAGACGGGGAAGGGCCTCAAATTTCCTTTTACATAATGGTTTGGTGGGCAGATCAGTCACTCAGGACATGGAAGGGGTCAGGCTTGATGCCTTCCTCATCATGAACAAAACAGTCTGCAGCTGCCTAATTGCCAGGATATAGTCTAGTCACTAAGCACTCTTCATCCCTCTTTTTGAAGCTCTGCTATCCTGTAGAAAAGAACGCAGGATTTACAGACTATAGAAACAGAAAAGTTGTGCAACCTCGTCAGCCTAATATTAGGTTAGGTTTTTCCTTTGGGAAAAGAGAGTCTGGGTCTCCAGTGCCCACTGCTGGAAATGTTCTTATAGTTTACTGCGTGTCTATTGTAAAATGTAGGAACTGTACCCTACCTAGAACAACACCCTCCTGGGCAGGAGCTCTTCTGCATGGTGAAAAGCTGTCTTAAGGAAAGACAGGAACTGAAAGGAGGTTCATTCCACCACAGCTGTAACCATTGGGCAATTACACAAAAGTAGGCATCATGGCCAGCAGCTGTGCAGAATAAAAACCAAATGAGACATGCTCAGCTTCTTGAAAGAGGGCATGAAGATGATTATCCCAGGGCAGTGATGCAGACTGTAGACCCTGATTTGAAAGAGGCACCTCTAAGTCATCCTTACTGTGATGTCTGTGCTTCTCAGAGAAGATAGCATGAAGGCACCGTAGTCTTGGTTCCTCCGGTTCACTGGAACTACTTAACTTCATACTGACTGTGCTGAACTTTAGTGCCCTGCTCAGCTTGCTGCTTATTGCACGGTCTATTCCAAGGCACCTGGAACTGACACACCACAAATGAACACATGCGCCCCTGCCATACATTTTCATTAAAAACAATTTTGATTTTGATTTGTCACTGAAAAACACGATGTTTAATATATAGCACATCTGCATATCAAGAAATACAAAACTGGATTGTGTTGATGACAGGTCAGGCATGATTTCGAACTTTCTAATGAACATGAAGCAGCAAAGCGGCAGACCGAAACTGGTGGCGCTGCCGATGTGATTTCAAGTTGCAATACAGCTTTTGGTATGAGAGTCTAATGCTTTGACCCTGCACGCTTCTGTGCCTTTGCTTGTTTGGTGTGTTCCGGAACCGTTGTGGCTAAGGGGATTCTAAGTGGATAATTCCAGGCCCTTCAGACCAGTTTTTGGCTGAGACCTGTTTCTGAGGCGTGCTTCTGGTGAACACCTCGCTGCAGAAGTGGATTCTTCTGTTTGCCCCGAGCAGATGCAGAGGCAGTACAGGTTGCTGGCAGCAGCAGTACCAGCACTTCCATGCTTCCCTTCTGTCGCCCTTGATCCCTGAGCAGGAGGAGCACTGAGGTTAACTTACACTTGTTTTATCTTTATGCTAGCAGGGAACAGCTGCTGTGTAATTTATAGAAATAACCCATTTCAAATAGTTTCCAATTGCCCATTGCTAAACTACAGCAGTGGCAGAACATCACTCCCTCAAGCTGTACTCCCTTGCACAGTAGAAACTGAAACAAACTCTTCCTCCAGTAAATCTCTGCCACTGAGCCTGAGAAGAATCCAAGGCTCTTAGAGGAAAACAGGTGTTTCTTTTCCGATCCAAGAGGAACGTTTTTTTGTTATTTTTGACATCAAACTTGACTTCAGGGAAAAACAAGTCTTTACTAGTAAATATGGGATTTGAATGGTGACATATTATTTCATTCATAGCTCCTGTGTATGAATCTGCACCTCTTCTACTACATGATTCATTTCTCCATAAATCCAGTTCATTATCAATGCAGAGTGTCAAAATGGAGACTGTGCAGAGGCAGTAGACATTTACTGGCTAGTGTGACAACTTAATTAAGATAGAAATGTGCACTAATACATTTATTATATTCATAGCTCTCTTGCTGGTTTATACAAGAGTCTTGTCCCCCAAACACATTGGCAATACCTATTTTCCTTCAGAGGACTGAAAATAACCAAAAATAAGCCCCCTATAATTTAAAGCCTGAAGACAGCTTATGCCATCACAGCAAAGTAAAAGAATGGCCGTACAAGCTCAAGCCAGGAGTCCATCCAACCAAGTAGCCCATCTCCAGCAATGACCAATATAGAAAAGGTTAAGAACATGGCACGAATACATTTACACATTTCCAGAGTACTCTGGTAGTGTTCAGCATTTGCAGTTCAAGGACTTTCTATGTGTCAATGTATTTAATATCCCTTAAAGTTTTCTGTCTTCACTATGTTTGTGCAAAGAAGCATCTCCTTTGTTGTCTCTGGAAATTACATGCTCAACACAGCATTGCGGTTCGTCCCCCAGGCCTTCAAAATACACAATTTCCATATGCAATAAAGGATTTGGCCATTATGCCTTTGTGATATCCTGAGCTGCTAAACGCAACAGCAAAATGGCAGCTCTTATGCTCCACTAGGTAGAAGGTTCAAAGTTCCAGGAGATGCTTTTTTAACTTCATGGACTTAGCCCATTTCATGTATACACTCTGTTGCTTCTGATCTTAGAGGATGATGAAACACACTGGAGAAAGAGTCTGAAGACCAGGATGTATCCAATAAAGACAAGCCCAAAGTTCAAGACTTAGGAAAGAATTAAATACATAACTCTTGTACCTCTTGCATCGTCCTTGATTAACTGGAAGAATCCATCTGCCAAGCTTCATTCCTTCATTCCCATGTCTTCACTCCCACAGTGTAAGGACTAACTAGCCAGCCAAAATGAGAAAAATGAGTCTTTCACAGTACTCTTGAATATTTTGGTTTATAGAGTCCCGCAAGCTCCCGAAGGTGTTCTCCAGTTACTGTTCCTGCTCTGCCCTCAGAGACTGGTTGTGAACATGGAGTTTCTAATCCTGTGCCAGAGTTCTTAGTGCTACAGAGCTTGGAGTGCCAGGAAGGAGGTTCAGTGGCAGCTCCTTTTAAAAACCTCAAGGATTTCACTGATGTATGAAAATGAGCAGTCAGCAGAGTCACATTTATTGATTTAGTCACTCAGATCTATTTATTTTATACTACAAAGGTTTTCATTCTTCACAAGCCTTTTTTTTTTCCGTAACAAGGTACCACCACGCGACAGCTGCTGCCACTGGGGAGGTGACAGTTCAGGCATCAATAGCAGGTTTGGACCCCTGGGATATTTGGTACTGTACTGTGAGATGTTGGCTGAAATTTCCTGCTATAATGATCGATTGTCAGGGTCCTGAGTGAAGCAACAGGCCTTAACGGCCCTAACCCACCATCCCCGGCCCTGCCCGCAGCCCAGCACCCCATTTCAGCCCAGCCCCAGTGCCACCAGCCCCTGCCCCCGTGACGGGAGTTACAAACAAGTAACCAGGGTGGCCTGGTGGGTGACAGCTCTCACAGAGGAACACGGCACAAACCAAAATGAGAGCTTCTGTGGATGGTGAAATGTCACTTGTGTCAAGCCACAGGTAACGGGAAGAAGCGTTCTCGCATCCAGTCTGTGTGCCTATTAGTATTCATCCTCATCATCTTAACAATGCCCCCTCGTCTCATGGGATGTTTTTTTTCACAATTGAGTTGAACTAATAAAAAGATTTGGTATCCTTCTCTATCCTTAAAAAAAAAAACTAAATGCAAAGCATTACTCAGTGGTAGGGTAGGAGCTGGGGTGTCCCGTCCCAAAACACTGGGGCAGTGCAGCCCCCGCAGGCACGGTGCCCATGCAGCGTGGTCCAGCCACACCAACCAGGCCAGCAGGGAACGAGGAAGGCACAACACTTGCTGGAAACCATAGCTCTGAGACAATCAAGATGTGTTCAGAAAGTTATTATTTATAGAATAAAAGCGTCATCAAAGATGACCAGTAAGTTATTCATGATACTGGCCTGTGTAACAGATCATCTGTTAACCTGCTCTCTCCTTTCTTTCCTTCACCTTCCCTCCTTTTTGTTTTTGCTCTCTTTTTGCATCTTCTCTCGAGGACTTTTCCACACGCAGAAGCACAAGTACAGTACGCACGTGAGCTCAAAGACCTGTGTTGGCCACACGTATGTGAGTTGAGCCCATGTGCCTGCAGGTTTGTAGCCTACATGTTAAGGCATGTCTGTCCGACATGACATACTGGGGGATGTCTGGGAATGCTGGGAGCCACTTTGGGTCATAATGCTGAGCAGAGTATCCACAGCTGGTGGTGGGACAAAGGACCTTGACAAAAGACCTCTTTTTCAGCTATGATGTGAACTATTTCCCTGAACTACAGAAGCTAAAAGAGAGCTCTTTCAATGCCGTACATTGGACCTATGTGAGGCACTGGACATTTCAGAGGGATGCCACCCCGACGCTGAGAAGTGGGGCTGGCCACGCAGTGAGCTCTGGGAGGCAGGACTGTGCCTGTGGAGGGCAGGGGTGGGAATCAGCAGGCAGCTAAAACACGTTAACTGCTGAGCGCTGATAGACACATCCAAAACACCACGAAGCACTACACAGAGAGGAAAACACAGAATACAGCACAGATACCCATGTACAACCACCTACTGGCACATCCAGACCGCAGACCTTCTACCACTACAGCTGTGCCGAGGTGTCTCCTCTCCTCCCCGGCAGTTGCACCTCTCCCCAAACCACACGGAGGGAAACCACCAAGGGACTCTGCTCCAACATGTTACCATGGGCTTTGCGTTACAGCTATGTGGACTTGGGGCGTGATTTTTTTACATTCTTTACCAGTACAGCTCTTACAGCAGAACTTTGCAGATAAATTATCAGCTTTTTAGCCCTCTTCATGAGCCAATTATTTTTTCTGCTATACAAACACTGGCTTTGACACTGAAAGGTATCAGAAATATTGGAATAACTTTATCTGGCCTTCCTTGTCCACTATGGCCCAGGCAGAATTTAGAGTTCGGGTACAGGTAGCGCATGAGCAGAAATGACAGAAACACAGAGGGAGAGACATACACACATGCGCGTCTTTGACCTATAAAAATGTTATTTGTAGGACATGGAAGAAATTAGTGTATTGGAGACACAATGAGCTAGTAAAAGCTTTTCTTTCATTAAGGAGTGAGCTTATTTGCATGCTAATGAACCAGCTAGTTCTTCCAGCTCATTGATGTTTCAGTGACATGCTGAGATGCCATCTATGGAAACCATGTGCAAAGCATAATTGAAGTCAGTTCTTGCTTGAAGTTGGATAAATGTTGGGGGAAATATAGCAAGATGAGAAAAGCAATTATATCAAAGTAGGCAGCAGGTCCTGTCGCTCATGAGGTCCTCTGCCCGGGCTATACCCACCTACACAAGCACTGCTTACAACCAGCTCTCCTCGTCCTAGTCCTAGCTTGCAAGTGAGCACAGCAGAGGGTTTCTTTGGCCCTGTCTTCCAGTAGTCCTAATGCTTTATCTATGCAAGATCTCCTTGCTTATTTTAGAATAAGAGACAAAACAGGCTTTTCAGCAAAAGACTGTTCTAGAAAGTGCAGTGCCATTAGGTTTTGCATGGAGGTCTATCTGTAAGCAAACCTTTTCCAGTCTACATAAAGCTTTAGAGATGTCCACTGCGGTTGCTCCCTCCCTCATCCATACTGCATAGAACTGCCAAAAGTAACAAACTCCTCCATGGACTCCACAGTGTGTAACATCTTTCCCTTTTGTGGGGCCAGCGATGTGCAAGTTTGCTTTAAAACATGGTGATAAGTTCTTGTGGAACAGAAACTGCTCCAAAACTGGTCCACTCTTCTATTGCAAGAAGACCCAACCAGACACCTCAGTGCGTGCTGGTCCCATATCTAAATTACAGCTCATAGACTCAGTGTTCCCCATTTTCTTTGTTATTGCTCTCTTTTGCTGTTTCCAGGAGATGTCCCTGGATTATCTTCCTGTTTCTGATATTCATCTCTTGTGTTTTCTAACCTACGTCCTTCTACAGATCAGCAGTGCTTCCTAGTTATAAGAAGGATTTGAAAAAAACACACCATAGCATGTTTTTAATTCCTTTTTAGTATGAACTTCTCCAAACAAGATGCTTTTAGTGACAGAGTTTGAAAGGAGATTCCTTAAAGGCCAAGTGTCAAAAGGACGTTAAAGAGTCAAAAAGCTTTTCAACATGTCAAGTCATTAGCTTCAATTGGCATTAGGGAAAAAATTATCAAAGGGTGGAGGTTTTGCTTAGTGTTTCAGGATGTAAGAGATTTTGGTACTGATATCTAATTTCCAAAGTTGGAAAATTAGAGCATTCTGGGACAAATGGGGATCTTAAGGCACAGTTTATCTATGGCAGATCATACAGAAGAATCACATGCTGTGAGTGCCAATTCCTTTTCATGACACAATTTTTGCTGTCAAGTTCTAATGTAAGTGAGTTTAATCCTAGATCCACCTGCTATTAACGGGAGCTGCAGTACCAAAAAGAGAGCTAGATGACTAAAGGCTGGCACTTAGGTATAAATATATGAAAAAAAAGTCAGAGGCCATAAGACCAAACACTGGATGAGTTTAGAGCTATTCAGGTATTAAACTCCTTCAGGAATTCCCAATGATGAGACAGCTAAGTACCAGGAATTAACAGGGACTGGGCCTTTGCAGCGCTGGGCCAAATTTTATGTTGGGTGTAAGTATCTCACGGCAGTTTCCGCAAGCCGAGCGCTGTGTAGCAGGTGGCATGCTTCTAAAATACAAATAAGAGGAAGTGTATGGTGAGTTCCGGATGCAGTGTTACACGCACCAAGGAGCACGCTGCTGCATTGGCCAGGGCGCCTTCTTCAGAGCGAAACCTCTTCCCAGAAATCTGCGGTTATTTACACAGGGACTGGTCTGGAGCTTTTGTTACCGTGGGATAGAGGAGGGATAAGAAAGGGGCCACCACCAATTTAGTGTGGTGTTGTCACTTGCCGTGTATTTGCTGGCCACAGAAATACAGTAGTAAACAAGAGCTCAGATTTCAGTCAGGTCTGTGCTCAGTTTTGGTGCTGAAATGCCACTGAACATTAGGTATGCTAGGAAGTTGTCTTTGCTTGCTGCTCAAAAGTGAAAGCAATGCATGCTAACGAACATGCTAGCAATACCTGATCTACCAGTACGTTCCCCTGCTAGGTGAATGGCACTGTGGTGTGGAAACAAGGTCTGTGTAAAACTTAGAGCCTGCTCTGATCCTTTTTACCCTCTTTCCACATAGCAAATATGGACCAAAACATTTACAGCAGCAGTACCGACTCAGTACAGTCTTTTAGAAGGCTCCTAACCTACAGTTCCCATAGAGGTAGTTGTCCCTGCAGATCTGGCCGGTGCTTATATCACATGAAGCTGTAGCAAAAGTTTTTGCTCAGCCCAGAGTTGCTCAGATAGACTCTGGAAAGGAAACCCCGACTCCTGATCCTGTGGGAGCTGGGCCAGACTGCCCGTTTCATGAAATGGAAAACCAGCTCATGCCTTGAGAATAGAATGCTAGTTTTTCCAGCAGATAACTGGTGAGCATGCTGGAGACCAAGGATTATAACCAAATCCTGAAGTACTGCTGAAAGAATGAGTTTAAGGCAGGCAAGTCACACTAGGCAAACAGAACCGCACACTGTACACCTGCAAATCCCTCAGGCAATTTTTCAAATTAGATAACTGGGGGGAAAAAAACAACTAAAAAGCCTCCAAAAACCCAGATGCCTAATTGATTTTGATATTTCCCCCCTTCCACTATCCATCTACTTTACCAACAGCCCTGTTCATTACTTCACAGTTCTTACCTGAGTGAAATCAAGAGGCGCGTCCAGCCTCCCTGTCTTGCCCAGAGGCAGGTAGCTCTTGCAGGGAGCCAGCAGCGTGTTTGAGTGCCCCATCAAACTTACCCACAAGCCAGGGCACAGCCTTTGGGGCTGCTGAAAGCTCTGCTGAAGCTGCCGCAGACCCGGGGCATGTCGCTACACACTGGGAAGAGGTGCTGGTGGCAGGAGGATTTACCCCATAAAAAATACAGAGGACCAAGATATTAGTTCTTGGCCCCTTAACTTGTTCAATTGCATCCATTTTTTAGTATAAGATTTCCAGAGGACAGACGCTGCTAGGAGTCCTTACCCACACCACACAAGTGAAGCAGAACTTGAACTCCCAGCTAAACCAGTACCACTGCCGGTGGCTCGGGCAGCGGCTGTACAAAAGAATTTAAGGTCATTCATAAGAAGCAGGGCATGCACACTCAGCCCCTTGCTTTCTGCCTATCATCTAAGCCAAGAGCATTGCAGTGAAGATGAGCTACCAGCACAAAACCAGTGGGTGACTCTACCAGACATGCCTGCATCACAGCAAATGTGAGATGGAGGAAATACAGAGTTTGGGGGGGTGGATTTTTAAGGAGGATGATTTTGTGCTTTCCCTGGTTAGAAAATGCATTAAAAATAAATCTTTTGGGGTTCACCTAAGAAAGAAGGAAAGAAGGTTCATAACTGCACTTACGTGAATCCCAAATTTCAAAATACATTTTAAGATGAATAAGCATGAATAAAATGTATCACGGTGAGCCCTGCTCTTCAGGAATTCGTTTGCTGGGAAAGAGGCAAACTGCTACCAGGTAAGTCAGTCCATTGAAGGGAGAGCAGTTTCCCCCAATCGGAGTGTGAAGCATGACATACTCTACTCTTAAATCATTTATATTTTACTTTTTTATGATGCAATCATGCATTAGCTTTTTCTGCATTTGTAATTAGAGGATAGAACAGATGGTCAGAGCTTAGTTCAGGGTGATAAATCTATTAAGATAACCTACAGAAAGCTGCTGCTGCGGCGGTTACTGCCAAGTAACCGTTCATTCGATGCTTTGTTGAGGCTTTGTGTACTGACTAGAGGAAGAACCATCCCAGTTCTTCACTGCCTTGAGGTACAAGGGATAAGAAATCACACACAAGTTTGGGGAATGTATTATTACTGTCTATGCGGCTCAAGGAACTTGGATGGTATGATATAGGGGATGCATGGGGCAATCCAAGGAAAAAGGCCGGAGTTGTTGCTTCCCAATAGCTGGCTGCCCCTGCAGATACATTCACCCCATCCCAGAGCGAATGTCTACTTTTCAAAGTGTACGAAATGCAGCTGAGCAAGTGGCCCAATTGCAGAGTGGAGTTTTCTATCAAGGAGTGATTGCAAAATATCCATTTCACTTTGAATTCATGTCTTCACTCATTTTGCAAGAAATTTCTCAAAGCATTTAGAATCCCAGAATAATTTATGCTGGACAGGACCTAAAGAAGGCATTTGGTCTAATCCAACTCAAAGCATTTGTCAGAGTGGACCAAACCTGTAGGTCTCTTCCATCTGGAACTATTCTATGCTATGCTATGCTGTTCTAAATTCCATTCTTAGACTCCAGCAGAAGGCTCCTGCTTAAGCTCATCCATAAATATGACCTTTTTTTTTTTCCTAAAAACAGAGGTCAGAATAATTACGTATCCTATAGCTTATGATTAGCAGAAAGAGATATTAAATCATAAAGCAAACAAGGCAAGAAATTCTGTGTTTGTTATTTCTGATGACGTCTTTGACCTGAATCACATCACGCTACTCCACAGATGAATCTCAGCAGAATCCACGGCGCAGCTTCAGGGAGGTTCAGATCTGCGTTCAGTCTCTCTGTGCCTCTGGAAACCAGCAACACCCTTTTCCAAGGTGCTTTTGCACTTCTGCTACTAACATTTTTTGCTGAAATCCCTTTCCATTGGAATTCAGCACCGGAGCATTAGCACATATCTTTGGATATCGTTTCCATGCGGAAAAAGTATGTCCATATACCATGAGCTCAGACTTTCATCACATCTGAGTGTCTAGAAACTAGCTGTGGGGTTATATCAAGTCTATTAGAGGAGAGGGAAGACTCTGCTGAGGAAGGATGTGGAGTTCCTGCGATCACCTCCTACAAAAGCTGTGAGGATTTCTGTGAGGAACATGGAGCCCACCACAGATACAACCTACCTACCGAAGTGCTCATGCTGGCCTCCTTTTCTTCATTCTCCGGGGAGCTGGGCACACAGTACCACCACATACGGCAGGGCCAAGCCAAATTCTTGTATGATGAGCTCCCATGTGTTTCAACAGGAACATCCCATAGGAGGGGACATACATTAGGTGTGACAAAATCAGGAGAGGAAAACTGCATACAAATGCATATAAAATAAAAATACCACTATTTCAGTGTTTTCTTCCACACGTAGTAATGTCGAGGGGCTTTATTAGCAAAAGCTGCTTAAGTAGAGGTTTGAATTTGAACAGGGTTCATTTGATTTCTGCACCTCGCCGCTTCCTGGCTGACTGCTCAGTATCTGCCAGCATAGGCATTATGTGATGCTCTGCTTGTCCCCAAAGCTGTCAGTCAAGACAGAGCCTGGGCTGGGAAATGGTTAGAGCCGAATAAATATTAGCAGGATAGCCTGGACCGTGACCGCTTCCCTCCTACTCTCGCCTTCACCCGCCTACACACATGCTGCTGCTGCTGCTGCCTCGGCGCAAAGGAACGCTATAGGAGGAGCCGAGGAGCTTCTCCCCCATCTCCACACATCTAATAAGACATTGTGCTTTTGATGAGTGACCCTTCCCTGGATGCAGCTTGTGTATGTGCTGGAGTCAGGTGACATTTTTAACAATAAACCCACTGAATTACTATTCAGGGAGAATTTACTTGAGAATTTACATAGTGTAGCTAGGGGAGACTTTTAACTGCTTCCCCTTGTGCATAAGGGAGAAAAAAAAGGAGGAAAATTAAGTAACAGCCTAATTGGCTTTTATAACAGTCTATGGGGAGAAATGCAGGCCGGTTCTCTGCCTAGCTACGAAGCTTGGTATGTGCTGTAACCATGGGAGGCAATATTACAGGCATGACAGGACAATGATTTGGTTTTTCAGCGCTGAAGATCTGAAAAATGAGATACCTCCAGCCGAGGGGGTTATTTTCCGCTTGAGGAAGACCTGTCATGCCGGTTCGGAGGACTGCAGGTCAGGCTTCTGTTGGAGGAAAAAAGGGAGGATGCGATCTGCCAGTGCAACACCTCACATGTGGGTCACAGCCACTGGGATGAACAGGATCTGCCTCTTCCACGACGGCGCTCATTTTCATCTGGGGGTGGCTTGCGATAGACTGGATAACAGGGAGGATGACGAGGCTAGGGCTGATGAGCTTAATGCTTCCTGCTCCCGCTGCTCCCCAGGGCACATGGCCCAGGAGCCTGTTCCTCTCCTCCAGAGCATGAGGAACATGGCACTGCAACGCACCTGCATTGGTTCAGTTCCCACTGCCTCGAAATTGCTGCATTTTGGGGTAGTAACACTAGCAGAGACCTGCAAGGAAGTTATTGATGGTTCATTTTTTATTGAATTTTGTCTTTTTAAAAAGCAGCAGTTAAATCAATGTCAATTACACTAAAACATTCAAGTTTCAGGACTAATCACTTTCTCTCACCCTCCCTCATTTCCCAGATACGGTTCTTCAGGGAGAACTCCATTGATTGCCTGTCCTCCTCAGCAGCAAACACTGCCTGACACCAAGGCCAGGAATGGGAGGGAAATGCCTCCCTTCCATGGAGAGAGCAGCAGTGAGCCCCGGGAGCAACACCATCACCTGCTACCACATTCCAGCCCTAAGCCATTTGCCAGAACTGGGGGAGTGTCAAATTGGGCCTCTCCAAAAGCTCCCTAACATGCTCCAATTCCCTCCTAAACCATGGCTAAATGACTGATATAAGATGCCATAGGGGTAAGCTAGAAGGGGTTTGGAAAGATCTTTCTCTGATCTTCGTGGAAAGATTTTTCTCTGATCTTCACTTCCCCAAATGGCTGAACATGGAAAAATGTTGTCCTTCTGCTTACAGCATAGCCGCTGCACTCCACCAGCACCGAGAGCCCTGGCGAAGCCCTCTCCTCTGTGTCCAGCAGCCCTGCTGCCCTTCCATCCTGAGTCATGGTCCTGAGGACTCACAGGCATCACGTCTCCAAGATTTTTATGGAGGTGCCCTGACTTCACTCCACTGTGTCTCATTGTATAGGACAAAGCCATTAATCAACTGTGTGCCCCCCTCTCCCCGGCCGCTGCAGACAGCGAATGCGACCATCTACAAGCCCTGCTGCTATCCCTCTTTCCATGCACAGCTTAGTGCATCCCAGCAGAGCATTTGATTACGGCCGTGGTACTGATCGTACACTGTGCTGAATATTCTCAGCTGCCATTGAACTCACCGTCTTAGACATGAGGTTGGCTCAATGAAAAGGGAATGTATACACAAGACGGATCACACAACACTTTTTTTTAGCTTTGACTTTAAAATTATGCTAGAAGAATTAGACTAAAAATAAAGTTATTTTGCATTAAACACCATTATTAGCTTTGTTATCTGATGCAATCAAAACAGTTCCTTCCACATCATTCGGTAATGATGAAATAATTCCAAATTAGAAAGGGAGCTACTGGAAAAAAAGCAGAGAACAGCATTAAGGCTTACCCTGGCAAACTGACTTGTGCTTAGGTCCACCTTTTAAGCACAGGAGGCCAAACTAAAATACGGGTCCTATTACAGGTATATTTATAGGCCAAGTCAAAGCAGCTGTGACTGCAAATCACGCTGCATAAACAAGTAGCCACTTAAATAGCACCTCGCCTTTGTAATTACTCGATCAATATAACTAAGTGCAATGCCTATAACATGCATTTAGGAGAGCAAGAGCGTTTTTGCATGCAAATACCGGACTTGTTCTCCTTAAAAGCAACCATACTATAACAGCTGCAAGCAAATGCCTCGACAGGATTTTGTTGTATTTATGGCATATTTATGTCTGCAGCGATCGTTCGATTTTTAAGCTGATCTCTTTGCCTCTTGGTCAGAAGTGATTGAAACCTTTACCTGCAAAGACTGTATCGGTATTTAAGCGGGTGCTTTACTCATTGCTTTTGTAAGGTGCAACTATTTAGGTTGAACGCACGGATTAGACATCTCCCCCGGTCCCGCCCCGCCGATATGGCGGCTCGTCTGCTCGGGAGGATGCTCGGGAGCCACCGCCTCCTCCTCCTCCTCCGCTCCCCGGCGCGGGGCTCCGGCGGCGGCTGCGCCCGCCGTGGCACAGGTACATGGGGAGGGCGCGGGGGAAAGGGCAGGAGCAGCCCTGCAAGGGGAGGGCATCCTCCTCCCCGGTGTCCTCTAGCCCATCGGAAAGGGCTAAGGCAGCCTGCTGTGGGTATTTCTCTTGAACTGGCAGGCTACACTATAGTTTTTATAGTTAAACTGTAATTTGCAAATTCACTTTTTTTTTTTTTCCCCTGCAATATCACCTCTGCCTTGCAAGAGATGAACCCAGGGAAGTGTTTATCACTCAGGAACTGATTTTTTTTTTTCAAGGATCCTTGATGGGATCTTCAAGGATGCTGATGGGAGATAAGCATGGAGGTAGTTCACCATCTCAGAGTCTGATTAGGAGGGAATGAAACTATCTTACTCACTGTTTTTCAGCCAATCTATTAATTCTTTGCCAATCCCATACCACCATAAATGTTCTGCGTGCTGAGTACAGATTCATAGGAGGCGTTGCTGGAGGTTTGCACCATGATGGGTGACTTTTGCTCTCCTGTTCTGTGTCCCTCACATAACTATGGCTCCATTTCTTTTGGGCTATAGGTGTTGCTTTCTTCCAGTTCTCCCTCTTAGCACCGCTTTTCACTGAGGCTTGTGGAAGTTGCTAGTCTTTAATGGCCCATAAATGAGCATTAGTTCTGATTTCTAAGGGTTTCCAAGAGGCAAACTGCCAAAGCTATCAGTGATACCCAGGGATGAAGAAGGAGCACCATCAGACCAGCAGCTACCCCAAGCCAGGACAGAGAGCTGCGCTGGGAAAGTGGATGGTACCTTGTGTCGTAGGTGTCCCTTTTCGTTCAGAGCCTCCAGTGGCGTGCTAGAGCTGCTCTCCATACACAGCACATAGAATGGAAAGCAGATGCAAAATAAGTTCTGCACTCGCCCATGCTCTTGTGTCCCTGAGCTGCCCTCCTGTGCCCTGTCTGTACCCACAGAAACTTGGGGAGAATTGAGGTGATGGCAGAAAACATCAACAGTGTCTAAGTTGAAATGGTGTTAAAAATCATACAAATTATCTTTCTGTATCTAACTGAAGACACAGGCTCTCTGACTAAACAAGCTGAAGCAACTGTTGCTACGGACTGGAAAAAAAAATTGACTCCAGAGCAATTCTATGTTACAAGAGAAAAAGGAACCGAACCGGTAAGCAAAAGTGCAGATGTTGTCCAAGGTTAAGCCACATCCTCTGCCTGCTGGGCAGAGAAAAACCTGCTGTGGGGAGCTGCCAACACTCAGTTTCTTCGGAGGTTTTCCCCTGCCTTTCTGTAGATGAAAGTTAGACTCAACACACTGAACTGGCTGCATTTTGTTCTGACCCAGACCGGTTTGCAGATGAAAAAACATTCTGCATTCTTTTCATATTTTGGTTTTGATTTTCTGGGATACTTTAATGCCAGCTCAGCCGTCTGTGTGGCAGTAGTGGAGGCCTCCCCAGAGGGGAGGGAGAAGATCATATTTTTGTCCTATAGTCTCCTTTTTTTGACCATATGTAGATTACCCATGGAAATATTATACATAGCACTGCATTCAGGAGCCAGGTTATCCCTCGTGTGCCAGAGCACCCACCCACCTTGTCCCTGCACTTCGCTCCCTTCTGTGATGGAGGCCACGGAGTGTTGTGGATGGAGAGCTAGCATCCCTAGCCCAGAGCCAGGGATTCTGCATGTGTGGAGCATGTACCGTGGGATTAAATCATGTGAACCATGCCCAAATCCGTCTCTGCAAAATAAAGATCCCAATTCCAGGCCATGCACGGAGGAGGAGAGTCCCTTTGTAGAGCCACTTTAAAGTCATGTCACTCCATAGTAGAGCCCTGGTCTTTGGGGTCCTGCACATTTCACAAGTTCCTCGGAGGTCACGACTCCGGCCCTGGTACCTGGATGATTTATGCATCTGACTGGTCTCAAAGTTTCTTGGAGCAGGGGGTAGTCTTCACTATTAATCCAAAGGCATCCTCCCCTTCATTTCTTTAGGCTGCTAATGTTTGTTCTTCAAAGCCCCCCTGTGAAGCCTTCTTTTTATGGTTTTTCTCCTGTTTTGAATCTGATTCCTACATGCTTGTTCCAGATGGTGAGCTTTTAAAGACCTGCATTATTAACTTCTCTTTTTTTTTTCTTCCTTTTTAAAAAGCCATTTAGTGGGATCTATCTGAATAACACAGAATCGGGAATATACTACTGCGTGTGCTGCAATGCCCCATTGTTCAGGTAACATCCTTCAGATTTCACAGCGTCCTTAAAATTCTGTATCTGTGGCAGGAGGGGCAGCATGTTTCCATGAGAGGAATGGAAAGTGTAGGTCAGGAGAACCATCCTTTGGTGCCAGAGTACTATGTATAAGATTTCCCGTATACCTGCGGTGATACGGGTACACAGTATGCCCTTTTCGTGAGCACACGAGGGTCTCCAGTGGCCAGCAGACAGCAGCTGCTACATGAGGGTCTGCCTTTTTCTCCTGCCACGCACACTGTCCTTTTTGCTTGATAATAACGCTCTGTTAAGAGGTCCCTAAGCCACAAGCAGCCTCAAATGAGTATCGCCGTATGTTTTCTCTTCACACTCATCTTCTGCCCCTCATGCTACTGGGCTGGGGAGACCTTTGGTCTGTCTTAGTCTGCCTGGGTTTACTGCTGGGTCCCTCGTACTGGAGCTGATACCTCCTCTTCACCCCCACCCCCTTCTTGTTCCCTAAATTAAATTCCGCTATTTCTGCCTTTTTGGTTACATCTACTTTTTAAAACCTGACTGCGAACGACTGCGCTATTAACCTCTGTGCTCTTTACAATACTATATATTTTGCAACTTCATTAAACTCTAAGTAAAAGGAAATAGAGTGCCTCGGAGTAGGATGTGCAGAGGGTGTTCTGTTCTCTGTAACTGAACCAGAAAAGACAGTTCCTCATAGTTTTGGTCTAGAAAATAGCCTTTATTCATTCCCAACTGAGAGTTCAATGGAATATGGCTGATATGCCCATTTTTATGAAGACTTTAAAGGCTGCATCACAAATGGGAAGCTGAGGAACAGGAGATCTGGGTAGTAAGAAAGGGCGAAAAATGTAATGGCTGTATTAAAAATACACCTAAACTAAGCAATTAAATGGTAAAATTGGAGGCTGATAATTGTGAACAGTTAGTTTTCCTTTGACCAAGTACAGAAAACTATTGTTATGCAACTGAACATTTGCTTAAATGTATCTTTTTCTGTAGAGGTTTGCTAATAAACACCCTTAAATAAGTTTATTTCAGAAGCTAATGCAGCGTTGCAGAATATTCTGAAGACAAATACAAAACCTAAAAATATCTCTGGAAAATTCAGATAAATTAGAGAAATTTTAAATTACTAAAGCTGTGGATGAGTTCCTTCCATTCCTTCAAATGTTCCTTCAATTTAGCCATCCTTTATATTAGAAAATAGATATTGACAGGCCAACATGAAGAGAGATGAGCACTGGAGGGAATTGCTTCTGCTGCTAAACTAATAACAAAACAACAATATAACCAAACAATCATGCTGCTTTTTGCAGTATCCAGCTCTCAGAGAATATAGGTACCTTTGTTTAAAGCACAAAATAATGCTGAGTCTTACAGACTGATACAGGGAGATGGAAAAAAAAAAACCCCAAACTTACAGAAAAAAACCTTTTAAGAAAATTATTAAATGTGCAAAATATAGTCTGAAAATCTATTTTCCATGAATGCTTTATGTTGTAGAGGACACTAACAATGAGGGGAAAATGGTATTTGATAAGAGATTCATTCATCATGTTTATTTCCTAGTGCATTAAAAATATCCTTACTTTTTCAAATGCATTAGATCATTAGCTAGAGGTAAACAAAAAGCATTTCCTCCTTTCTTTCAAAGTATACATGTGTGTATATATTTATACCAGAATTTATTAACTTCTGCTATGAAATATCCATTTGAAAGAGTTGGAAATACATGGAACAAACCCCTAACCTTTATAGATAGCAAATTGTGGTGCTTTAATGAAATCTCAAACCTTCATCAAACCATAAACCTACAGCTGAGATTCATACAGCAAAAAGCACTTTTTAGAATTATCTGGATTCCATCCAGGATGACTGAAATAGGGATCAAAGTAAATGACATGTGCTGGAGGAATGGTGTGTCGAAGGCTAATCTAATGCATATGTTTAGGGAAAGTCCATTTATCCATAAATTAAGTGGTGAAATACTTCAAAGGACAAATACGATCTTGAACAGCAATATTTTGGGGTACTAAAATGTTTCTATTAGGGAATCTAAGTGATATTACTGTTAGTAAAACCACACAGAGACCATTTCTGTTGAGAGCTAGTTTAACAGCTCAAAAGATTGATCCTTTAGCAGTGGAAAACATCTACAATAAACTTAAGCATTGTGAGCGGCATGTAAGGAACCGAGTCAGTCAGGGTCAGATGCAAAGCCCACAAAGCATTAAAGACCTTCCCTGACTCTACAGGGTTGCAGAGAGAATCCTCATATCTATGTATGAACTCGCAGAAGGATCCCTGTGTCAAAAAAATGAAGGGTTCTGATTGAAATATTTTGAAAATAAAAAAGAAACAGCACAGGTATATGTCAGGGAAACTTGGAAGGCATGTACGGACATTTATGTTCCCCCAGGTGATTCTTTGGGATCCTGTGGCTGGTAGGTACAGTGTTCGTGAGGTTTGCCCTCTTTGGCTGGAATGAAATAGGCCTGGAGCCCTAAATCTGCAAACTGCATTTGCTTTGGTGCAGCCTGCTTCTGTGCTGTGTCCTTATTTCTCCCCAGTTTTATGGAGGGGAGGAGGTAGGAGAGCATTTCTCATGGGTCTTCGTGGATTGATGTAAAGGACTGAGCAACAGTCCCCACAAAAACTAACCTTTTGTCATTCTGTGTTTGAAAATCCTCTTTTATTTCCACATTTGTATTGTTTAAAGACAGCTCTGTACAGTTAATTATAAAATGCATGCTGAAGCATGCACTGTTCTTTGGGCTGGATTTTTTAAGCTTTCTGCCCAGCTTGCTTGTCTTTCTAAAAGGCACTGCAAGTAGGATATGCAGATTTTTCTTCACTGTATTAATATCCTACCAAAATATACGTGATATATACTAGATATTTTGCTTAAATTCTGCGTTGACTGATGGACTAACCCCCTTGATAACAGAAAACTGCTGCTGGTGTTGGTGTCTCCATCTACCACTAGATGCCAGTAAGAGCATTGGGATTGTGAAACTGGGATAAAACAAGGGAAACCGGGAGGAAAACGGTTGTGGTGGGTCTCCAGACCACTTATCCTAGTAGTATGTGAGTCTGTCTTCATTTCTCAGTTTAACACACACTAGGTCACCCTTCGCTAGGAGAAAGTACTTATTGCTATCAAAGCTTGCACAACTTTAAAAAGGAGGTATTATCTCATTTCTGTATGCTAAATCCCCAAAATATTTTCCAATATGATCTAGGTTTTCATACGCAACTAAACGGGGTTGGAAATCCTGGATGTTAACAGGAGGCACCCACAAGTTGAGAGCCTGTAGTACTGTTTCTGATGGCTGTGATTATCTCTTGGGAAAAGTAGATCTTTGTGCTGTAAGGACTTGTCATTGGTTGATTGGTGGTTTGAGCAAGGCTCTATTTGATCTTCCAAAGCAGTTTGATGGCTGACTGCAAGCTGAAGCCATCATTGGACATGAGCCTGGTCCGATGGCCTAACCCAGCCGTTTTCCATACTTTGTTTCGTCTTGTAAACTCTCTTCTCTGCGGTTGTACTGTATTGGGCCACACTTTGAACTGCAACTTTGCAGGTGTAATTCAGCTAAACAATGTCCTCAGTTGTTGGAAAAAACTTTTTTCAAGCTTTATAAAATGCCAACCTGCCAGTGAAGTAGAAACGGTCAGGCAAGAACTCCTGTTGTGGGCTGATGGAGAATTCCCTTTGGAAAAGTGCTTCCAGCACAGTTTGATGCCAATGAGAAAACTTCTACTGTGCCAAATATTATTAATAGTAGTACAAGACAGAGATGAGGAAAAAAGCCAATGTTCTTACTAAAACCAGACTTTTTTGTAACATCTCTGTTATTAATTAACAAGAAGATCTGTTTTCCGCTATAGCTCAGAGAAGAAGTACAATTCTGGGACTGGATGGCCGTCATTTTCTGAGGCTTATGGTACTTGTGGCAGAGATGAAAGTAATACCAATATCACAAGACGACCAGATAACTCATTGAGATCAACTAGAACTGAAGTCGTCTGCAAACAGGTATGTTTATTGGAGGTGATACTCACAGACCCAAATCTTAACAAATAAGTTTTCTTTGTGCCCGTGAATGAATCTACCTAAATACAGCAGTGAGAATTACGGTATCACTAGAACCATTCTGTCTTACTTCTTGGTACAAAACATGAGTAGAGTTCAAAGTATCAAATATAGATAGTCAGTGTGATGTGAAGAAAATGATGTCACTGGGGAGAATAGTTGTGTAAGTATAGCCAAAGGCTGGAGTTTAGGCAGAACGTTTATTCAGAAGACCTCGGGTGAACTGCAGGATGTCACAACAGACAGTAGAAAGGACTCTGAGACTTAATCCACACATTTGCCCCATCATAGAGGCAGTTCTTCCTAATTCAGTCCCGCTAAATGTTTGCTGAAGCTGTTCTTAAATGGACACTCCACATCCTTACTAGGTAACGAGTTGTAGCCTTCATGTCTCCTACTGTTGGTTAGACACGGGGGAAAACACTGAATTTGCTTTGCAGCAGTTGAAACTTATTACTGTTTGCCCTGCACAGTGATGGTGGTGCCCTGCATCTTCACAGCTATCTTCTATGGGTTCTCTTATTGCACAGAAGCCACCCTTCTATTTTGGATAACTATTTTGACTCCCTCAATCATCTCTTTTCTGATCATCCTGTTGCTCTATTTTGCACTCCTTTCAATTGATGCTTTTCCTTCTTGAAGGCCAGTGCAAAGCTGGACATAGCGCTGCAGCTGGGCCTAGTCTGCATCAGAGATTCGAGGCTGTTTAGGTGCGTTATAGATAGTGCTCCTGTCCTTACACCTTTACCTTGACCCATGGGCTCATGACCCATACTTGTTTTGGGACCTGCTGTAATACCCAGGTCCTTTTTTCAAGAACTGCCACCCCTAATCATTTCTTCCCAACCTTAAATCTGTACTGTTTATTACTTTTGCTAAGGTATAAAAATATGCAACTGAGTTTAATGAATTGCATCTTGGGCTGGGGTTTTGGGTTTTTTTGTGTTAGGAGTGTGTGCGTGTGTCTGTTTTTCCAAGCTGTTAAGATTACTAGCACTGTCCTCCAGTGTGCTTGCAGCCGTTTCTAGCAGGATTAGGTATTATCTGCAATTGTAACAAGCATCCGCTGCAGTCCATTATCATGGTAGAGTTCATGTTTGCAGTAATATCCAGCAATCACCTTTCAAGAACCCCAGCTGAAGACAACCATCTAATTTTATAATGAGCCACTGATAGCTATTTTGAGTCTAATTTTTTCCTATCAGTAACCCTGGGCGGGGGGAATCCTCTGCTGACCTGTGAGAAGGACCTATAGTGACTGTCTCAATTAACTTGACATTTTCATTATATATTGGGATGTCTAGATTCTCCCATTTACTTCCTATACTTTGTGGCATTAGTACCTTTTGACTTCCTCTTCTGGCATCTACTTGTCTGAGGGCAGAGGTGATTACTCCAGGATGTATTTCTAGTCGCTCCCCAAGACTCCCCCACCCACTCAACAGTGAATTAATTATACAAGTTTCTTAATCCAGGATAGCACAGTAGGTACCAGCGCAATATTGGTCCATAATTGCAATGGTAATAAGGGTACATCATTCCCTTTGCAGTGTGACGCCCATCTAGGCCATGTGTTTGATGATGGTCCCACACCTTCTGGGCAGAGGTTCTGTATCAACAGTGTTTCATTAAACTTCAAACCAGGCTCTGGTTAGTGAGAAGTGGATCTCTGGCTTACAGAACATCCTTTCACTGCACGTACAACAGGCTTTTGAAAAACTCTCAAGCTTTTAATATAGAACTCAAATTTTAGTACTTATGCCATTGCAGCTTTGCTTTCCAGCTGTTATCAGTGTTGATAAAATACACATTTTTGTGGTAACTCTTTAGCAGTTTGCCTTTTCGTGGTTAGTGTGATGTAAGCGTTGATCTGTTTATTGTATTTTTTTTAATTTAAAAAAATCTATGCAATAGTTCCCATTCATAACTATCATCATTAACTGTATTGAGGCTGCTGAAATTAAGTGCTCTCCTGAACCTGACTTTGCCTATGCTGAACAATAGTTGTGGCACCTAGGAATACAGATGCACGTGGCTGATCATGCCAGACCTTTGACTTCTGTAAAATCATCATATCATTCTAAAGGGAATTAAAAAAAAATGTGAATCTCCAAATTAGGGTTGGGGAGGGGTCTATTGATGTGAGACACCTTTAGCCAAGCCAAGTGACTTTTCCACGAACCCATAAAAGCAAAGTCCTGATGGAGGGCCTAATTAAAACTATTCCAGGCAATGGAACCAGTGGAGGCATGGAGTCTTTCTTCTTTTAAATCAATCACTTTGATTCTGTGTCCAATAGCAAGGCTGAAGTAGGGTTTGCTCCAGAAACTTTCTCATACATAAATAATATGATAATAATGTAACGATCTGTGTAATATCTCCAGACTTCTGTTACCACTTGTGTATTTCAGAATTCAAAACCAAAAATGAATGTGAAATTTACTGTATATGAGGGGAAAAAATCTGCATCAAAATGTAGTTTGTTGTTGTTGTTCAGTTGTTGTTACATGTTCAGTAAAGTGATGCTTTTGTTGAAAATATGCCTTGTCTGTTCTCCCTTGTACAAGTTTGTAAATACTTCTGTATTCTCCCAAGCATTGTCACCATGGTTTGCTGCAACAGCAAAATAAATCGTATGTTTGTTAAATTGAGCTTTCCTGCTTTCAGATTTTTTTCCAGAGAAAATAATCTCTGAGTCAGAACATCAGCTTCGCTAAACTGGCTGGGTTTAAATGCTTCCCTGCTGAGAGTTACTAGGCAACATCTCATTTGGCTTTACCTATAACAGGCTGTTTCCATTCTCCCCACTTTGGTTGCCTCAGTAATAAAAAGGGTGTGTTCATTTACTGGTGTAGTCTTAAAACTGTTTAATATCTTCAGAAAACGGACCTCTATTGCACTGAATTTACTTTTGCTCACTCTTTCTTGGAGTTCTGCAGTTTTTCGTTCTCCTGTACTTTCTACAGGAGAACTCTACAGTTTCATAACTTTTAAAAGCATCATACGAAGAGAGTGATCACTACAGCCAACCTAAACCAGGATGGCACAAAGGCCACCACAGGTGTGGAGCAGCATAAATGAAGCAGACGCTTGCCGCTACTGGTTTTATGTGGTGTCATAGATGGTGACAGCCACATTGTCATCAGAGGCATCTGTTAATGGCAACAGCATTCTGCTTTCTGTGTCTGTGCTGCATCACGCTCTGCCTTGCAGAGATCATAGAATCATAGAATCTTCATGGTTGGAAAGGACCTTCGAGATCACTGAGTCCCACCATAGACACACAAAAAAAACCCCTACAATCTCTGACACTAGAGCATGCCCCGAAGTGCCAAATCTACACGTTTCTTAAATACCTCTAGGGATGGTGACTCAACCGCCTCCCTGGGCAGGCTGTTCCAGTCCCTGACCACTCTTTCAGGAAAGTAATTCTTCCTAATAGCTAATCTAAACCTCCCCTGCCGCAACTTCAGACCATTTCCTCTGGTCCTGTCATTATTCACCTGGGAGAAGAGGCCAACACCCACCTCTCTACAACCTCCTTTCAGGCAGTTGTAGAGGGCAATGAGGTCTCCCCTCAGCCTCCTCTTCTCCAAACTAAACATGCCCAGTTCCCTCAGCCTCTCCTCATAGGACTTGGTCTCCAGCCCCCTCACCAGCTTGGTAGCTCTCCTCTGGACGCGCTCCAGCACTTCAATGTCCCTCTTGTACAGAGGGGCCCAGAACTGAACACAGTACTCGAGGTGAGGCCTCACCACTGCCGAGTACAGAGGCACAATCACCTCCCTGCTCCTGCTGGCCACGCTATTCCTGATACAAGCCAGAATGCTGTTGGCCTTCTTGGCCACCTGGGCACACTGCTGGCTCATGTTAAGCTGGTTGTCCACCAGCACCCCCAGGTCCTTTTCTGCTGGGCAGCTTTCTAGCCACTCTTCCCCAAGCCTGTAACGTTGCTGTATCACCTATTGCTCTGACCAGCATGTATGTGCCCAGCCTGCTCAGGTCTCTGCTCTCAAGAGTCTCCACAGGTTGTAAAGAAATTACTATCCTCGTATGCTCTGAATTCATGTACCCGCCTATCCTGATGTTTTTTTCTTAAAATCTATTGCACAGCTACTGGAAAGCGTGTTTGGCCCTTACAGGCATTCTTTACTCAGGCAGCCCTCTCCCCCCTCCTCATCTTTCCCATCAGGAGAGGGTTGTCTCAGAAAGGAGCGTGACTAGAAGGTGTCCCCAGCTGGACTCCTGTGTTCAGACTTTTGGCTGGCATACCAAATTGAAATGGTCCTCGTTTCTACAAATGGCAGAAAGTAGGAAGAGAAATGTCAAAATAACTGCTTCTTGCCTGTCCCCACAAATACCAGGTCTCACTGACACCTTCTACACATGAGACCAAATGCCATACAAACAAATACACCATGGAGCTGACAAAACAAATATTCACACACAGACTTGTATGCAAACCACACTCCATTTAGTACCTTGGATGTACACGGTTGGTGGAGACCAAGTCTTAGTGAACTGGCAAGTTAGTAGCTGTTACTGACAGAGGAAGCTTGCCTGAGCAGAAAGAGCATGTATTTCACACCTATAAACATCATTGTATGCAACTGGATGTTTGAGCTAAGCAGCAACTGGTGCCTCCTCACTCATACAGCAGGATGACCTGAGGAAAGAGTCCTGTACGGCTCCCGTTTAGGTTGTGCAGTGTTTATTACAGATACACAATCATATGAACAACTCTGTATCTCCAAGGAGAGCGCCTGACCTGCACTACACTGATATGTTACCAAGCAAACAACATGAAGCACAACTCTACTGCCCCAGAAACCAGACACTGAGCTAAGCAATATTGTTCTGCATTACTCAAATGAAAATGGGGAAAAGAGGAAGGTTTGGCTTTCACCACGTGTAAAATCAGAGTAATGGCACATCACCTTTCAGTGTGGCTGCATACCCCGCAGTTTGGAGTAGCTATACTGAGAGGTGTTTGAATATCCTGCCCCTTACACCTCACTGTAAATCTAAAAGTGTTTAGATGTCTATATGTATCCAGGTGTACATATCAGTAGGGAAACAGGGGAAATAATGTTGCTTTGCAAGCGTGGTCAATAATCAATTTGGAATAAAGCCCAAAATCACCAGAAGCCCTCTTACCACTCCCAGCCCTCCCCATTGTGGGTAGTTTGCACCTCTTCTATTAAAACACAGCCATATGAATGAATGATGCAGGACTGAGCAAAGGAAAAGGGAGGGGGGAAGGTAAGGGAGGAACGAGTGGAGGAGATAGGTATGAACTTCTTGCATTAGCTCTTCTGATGCTTTTTTTTGGCAATGTCTGACTCCTCTTACATTCCCTGCTGTATCAGATAGTGGCTGGAACTGGTTGCATAGCAATCTTGAGTAGCGTGGTAGGGATAAGGCAGGGGTCTTTCTATTACATTATCACTTGTGAAAAAATGATATGGATCAAATGGGTTACTCCTCAGTAGTCCTTTGTAGAATGGCAAATTTGATAGCCTCGTTTCCTATTGTTTGTCTTACAGTACAAGATGGGGGAGAAGAACCACGTTCATTTGGGTACAAGATAATTATGTCTTGAGCAGGGCATTATTATTATTAGGTTAACAATTAATTTTGAGGCTATGAAAAGATCTGCATGTATGATTAGACTGCAAGCTGTCTGCCTCTCTGGTTTTACCGTTCCCTCTGCTGGCATTTCATTCTCTATATATCAGCTGAAACTTCTACTTTCACTTTTAAGATCTATCACAGCATGGTCCCACCTTGTGTTTTGTCTCAGGCATGCTGATGGTACCAGCCTGTGCTCTGCCAGTAATGTCTGCCTTTCTAAACTTAAGGTCAAGTTTTCTTCAAATACGTTTGTGCTTTATTTTGGGCTGCCAAAACCAAAGAGGAGATCCATCGAAGACTCTGCAAGGCCACTTAGTTACCCTGCCTCTTCCTGGCCTCCTCCCTGAAATTCCCATCTCTCAGTATGCACACAGAGCACATCTAAGCAACTGGGTACTCTGACAGTTACACCAGCCATAATCATGCCACCGCTACCTTGTGCTTCATGCATCTGCCAGGGGAATCCATGTGACCTTTCTCATCATGTATTTGAGATTATGTTCCATGATGATGCATTTACACAAACTAATTTTATGTCTATAAACATAAAATTTGTGAGCTGTTGACATTTATGGTCTCATCCTCGTGTGATGTAAACCGCTGGACATTCAGGACCTCTGACCATAAGCTCTTTGGGGCAGGGAACTTCAGCTTCTGTGTCTGTAGTACCAACCACACCAGGACAAATCCCAGCTAAAGGCCCAAAGCATTCTAAGATCTTGAATAATAAAGACTGATAATAATGGAAGATGAGTATCATAGGTTACAAGAATTTCCTCGTGTATCTGCACTGACTTTGTTCCACCATAACGAATAAAGAGCTGAATATACTCTGCCAGGCAACTGCAGATTTATGCTCGATCCTTCACATCTGAGAAGTTTTTCAACATTGCTGTTTCATTAATGAGTTTCAATGATGATACTTTTTATTCCATTGTGCTTTTAAATAACCTTTTTATAAATCCTAATTGAGGTTTCCACATAATTCTTAAAAGATTTTAACATCTTAAATATAACCATTTAAAGACTTCCTTAGTCTTTGCAGCATCTCTACAAGGCAACTAATTACTCTCAGTTTTACTGAGGGAAGACTTGATGAGAAGAGTTTAATTGACTTGCTCAAGACTACAAACTAAATTTGCAGACAAGCCAGAATTAGACTCTGCATGGCTCCTAACAGCTTCCAGATCTTCAGATGCTACTTTTTCTAAAACTTGTTTTGGTAATTGATTGTTTAGCAGAGTGAATTATCGAAAAAGAGGAGGTAAAATTAGCATATGTTTTTCCAGCTATGGTATTAAAACCAAAGCTAAGTCAACTAGGGCAACTTTGGCACATAAAGAGCAATACTTGACCTCTTTCTCAGAGCAAAGGTGGCACGGGCTTGATTAAGAATTAGGCTACTGCATTCTTTGGCTGTGCCATGTATTGTTTAAAATGAACCAATGCTCTTCCTGTTCCAAGACAGCTTTAGGTAGAAATGACGCAAGGCAGCTTGCAAAAAGTAACTTCTTTGCTTGGGAGGTAGCATGGCTTTTTTTGTGAGCACAGAGAGAAGATAGGAAAGACGGAGCATATTAATCTTATACTACTAGCAGCTTCATGCTCCTTTCTCCAGAAATCGTAATGCCCGTTATTTTAGTCATGCGTCCACAGAACTGTAGGGATGCTCTTTTCTGTTACACCACGCTGAAAATCATCTGGATTCTCTTTTAAGCTTGTTGAGAACCTAGTCTGATTCTGGTCAGATCAAGAGAAGAAGAGAGACTTTTCTCAGAGCAAAAATAGGATTTTGCCACACCAGAACATCTCCAGTATAAGGTGGCTCAGGAGGCAGCCTGCATGAGACGGAACTGAAAAATTCTCAGTTTGGATTTTGCTCTTTTTTCTGGTTTTGAACAAGATAGTGAGGACTTAGCTAGTACTCCTAAGCACATTTGTAATTTCTGGTCTTCAACCTTGGCCCTACTGTGTAAAAGAAATGAGTCCTGTTACCACACAACTTGAACTTGAACTTGAACTGCCTTGAACTTGATGACTTCTCACACTGGGAGCCAAGTGTTTTAAAGCATACTCCTGTGCCTGTCCCACCTCCTGCTATACCCAAGTGATGAGCCACGGTAACACTACCCTCACAGCATGCCGTGTAACACTCAGCACCCCACCAACCTCATGGATTTCACAGCTCTCTACACACAAATGATGCCCAGCCCCAGCCCTCTGAGGTAGTGGTGAGCCGCATGTCACAGAATAGGAAGCTGAGGGACAGCTGTGGGAAGTGACTCGCCCACAGTCCCCCAGGGCAGGGCAGGGAAATCTGATTACAGAAAGGGTTCTCAAAAGCTCTCCAAGTGTGAGCTGCTGCCAAAATTCACAAAGGCTAAGTAGTTTAGAAGCAAAGCTCTTTATTGAAGAAGTGCCCAGATTTTTTCAAGACTAAAAGAATTTGTCTCAAGGCAGGTGTGTCCATGGGGACTGGTTTTAGTAGCGCTGAGGAATGTGTGTGGAAGGGATTGGCAGCTTGCCATGGGGCAGAAGAAAGAGGAATTCATGCCCATTATTGCGTTCCCTTTTACTGTCTTCTCTTTTGTTGGTTTTTTTTTTTTTCCTTTGCTCTGTGGTATCCTTCCTCTCTCCTCCTCAGAAATCTCTTTGTAATATTCTCCAGGCTCTAGCTTTCTTGACTGCACTCACCCTCACCTTGTGCCTGAACCCTCCTAGTTCCATACACTCAGTCCGCTTCCCTTGGTGCCAGAGAGATGCTCAGACACACAGTCCTGCGCCCACATCTGAGTTAGCAGCTACCTGCACAGGCTGGAGGTGACTGTGGGGATCCGGCCTGCAGGCTCTGGGGAGGCTGGCAGAGCAGGCATCAGCTATGCTCATCCAGCTCGCCTCCTTTGCACACACAGTTTGACAGCATTTACAAAGTGACTTCCAGAAAAAACTTGTCAGGGACAGAGGAGCTGCCACAAAATCCAGAAAAAGAAAATAAAAAGTCATCAGAGATGTTCAAGTAGCCTGCTTAGTTCTGGAAACAAAGACCGTGCTGCCCTGCCACTTTACCGATATATGAGATGTAGAAATGTGGACCACAGCCAGGTCATCTTTGTCATTTTTGGAAGATCAGAAGATGGATCCAGACATTTTATGACAGGAACAGGAAAGGATACCAAAGTATTTTGCACAGCTGTTAGGAAAAAGGCAAAGGCAACACAGAGGAAGGTGCTGGAGTCAAAGAGAGACAACGGGAATTCCTGTTTTCCTTTCCAGAAGGAGTCCGCACTGAAGGATGAGGACACAGCTGATGGACGGAAAGCATGTAGAGGATGGCACCTAAAGAACTGACCGTGAGCTCTCAAGAATGAGGGAGCCGAGATCAATCCTCCCTGCTGTGACAGTCTCTTGGGGACAGTTCTGACAGAGCTATGGGATACCTATGCATTTCCTTGGATTACTGAAGGAGAAAGCCTTGTGAAGGGCTAGGATCTGAGCAGAGCTAGAAGCAGGTGTTCATGCTTGGGAAGTTCAGGAGATTGACCGCACTGTTAATCAGAATACCAGGTGCAACATGAACCCTCACACATTCACTGCCCCAGAAATGACCCTATTCCCAATCCAGAAAATGTTCCCTCCCTGTTTCAGGCTTTACATTACCTCTTAGTCTTGGGCCTCTCCTGAATGCACTTGGGTATTCATGCTCTGGTCCATTATGAACAAAGGTCATTAAACCTTCTCATGTACAATATGTCTAGCTGGAGTTTCCTTGGGCCCCCAGAGAAGGAAAAAAAGGGCCTCCATGACACTTCTCCTCGGCAATAGCCCAAATAGCCTCTGCCTCCAGGCTTGGTCTGTAAGAACAGCATTTTCCAAAACCGGATCACACGTAACTTTCTATGACCTTGTAGCCTTTGCTTTACTTTTATGAATGAATCTCTATTAAAAGCGGGGGGTAAATGTTTTTCCTTTGTCCCTCTTTCAGTTTACAAATTTGTCTTCTCCTATAGCCAGCTGTTAAAAGATTGGTTCTGCCCCTGCTTTCACCTTTCCTGTTTTATCAGCTGAGACGTCAAACTGAGGGCCTGACCACTTGGTGTTAAAGATCCATGGCTCTTTTTGTAAGGCAGTGGCCTGGCCAACTCTAGACTCTAAATGCCGCCTTGTCTTACAGTTTGAGTTAGCCTCTCACACCCTAAATTGCAAGGCGTCGTTGCCTTGAGCAATGAACAGCTTCTCTGTCCTAATTCAGGGGTGACAGCAGTTAAGCCATAGGTGAAAGAAACTGCGTATTTCTGACGTATGAGCACCGCTGAGAGGCTTAATTTTTTTTTAGCTCTTGCAAATTGCTTGACATCCACAGATGAAAAGGGCTGTAGAAATGCTTATGATGGCTTATTATTTTGGTCCTGTTGCTATTCTTATTTCTATCACCCCTGTGCCCATCTATCTTCTATTCTGCAAGTTTCACCTTCTTGCTCTACACCTGCCACAAGAATAGGCAGAAATTGCCAATAAAAAACATTGCCTGAAACAGAGATGGCAGATGAACTGCTTCAAAAAGACACAGTAAAACTCCTCCACTCTGCCCAGGCCATGGTATTTAACTAAGCCCATTAAGCACCTCTGCACAGATAACTACAGCAGACCAGAGGTGTCCAGCTGTGCTTGTGATGACTTTCCAGCCTGTGGCAACCACAACAGCGTCTTCAGGGACCTATCTGCTATCAGAACCATTCTCCTGGCTGGAGAAGGACAAAGGAGACTATTTGTGGGGACCATGGCAGGGGGAGGCAGCTTGTGGGTGCTGGGGAGATGTGACCACACACAGGATGATGAGGTTGGGCTACTCTGCAGCAGGAAGACTTCACAGGGTGAGGTATGGTATAGGGAGTAGGTGGTGTAGCATGAAGGAGGTGACATTCCATCTGAAAAAGATAAAGGGGTACAGTTTGGGGATCTTGCTCTGTGAAGGTACAGCATATGACTGGGTGGTTTTGGAGAGGGCTGGACAGTGACTACTCAGAGTCACCTCAAAATACATTTAAAAAAAAAATCGACTTCAATATTCCAGAATTTTTTGACAATTTTCTCTCAGAACACAGAGCGGCTCAAATAGATGCTCTGCAGTGACCTCTAGGGTACATTTGCTTTCAAACCTGCTGCAACCCTAGATCACTTAAAAAAAAACAACTTCTCCCAAATAGATTATACAGACCTACTTTCTCTTCGAAGACTGGCTTGTGCCATTGCCAGTCTCAAAGTCTTTCTCCACATAATGCCTTAGGTAGAGCATGTATGGAGAAGAAAGGCTTGTTATCTCCAGTTTGCTGGTGCATCAAAGGAAGTTGCAGATGCTCTGTGTGGATCTGATCCAATACTCTTTGAAGTCAATGAAAACCCTTCCCTCGACCTCTTATTCAGTTCCCCTCTCTCAGTAGTTCCTTATGCAAATCGTAGCCTATTTTGTATGTCTCTCCAACAAAATCAACATGTTTCTCCCAAGCATTTTCCTTTGTGGAACCTGAGAGCAAACCTTTCAAAATTCTTGGCGTTCTCTTTTTCTGATGAAGCGTGACTTGAAAGCAGACTAGCACTATCCAAAGGGGAGGAAGAAGCAAGCCCTGACCCTACAAACCTGTGGAAGTACCAATTACTGACAGCTATTATCACTCTGACTGCAGTAGGACTACTCACCTGGGTAACAGCCAGGAGGAATAGACCTCAGATAGGGACCTGCTGAAAATCAGACACAATGCAAACGAAATGCAGGCCACTTGACAGCAGAAGGTTGTCAGGAAGCCAAACTGGAAAGAGCTGGCCAAGCCTAAAATGAAACCGTCCACATTTGCTAAAGTAAATAAATAAATAAAATAATGGATGGAAGTATAGAGTACAGAAGTCCTAGAAAGCTCAAGACGAAACTGTTCAAAAATGAGACCAAATTTCACAGTAGAGGCTAAAACTAAAAAATGGGCAGCCCCGTTTGTGATGACTGGGATGCAATCCTAACGCTTTGTGCCTTTTAAGATAGTCCTTCTGTATTCATGTGCCAACAGCCCCCACCCCCCCCTTAACAATTAAAAATCCGGGATACGGATTAAAGCGATAGCAGGTGGCAATCTAATTGCTATCAATCTTGCATCTGAACCTCTCATTTGTCATATAAACTCAACAACAACAGCTGGCTCTCAACCCTCGTTTATCCTCGCAGCTATTACGACAGGTTCAAAGAAGGTATGGATGTGGGGTGCTCATCACGGAGCGAGGGGAAGAGAGGGGTGCGGGGGTGCCGCGCTCTGCAGGGACGAGGAGGTGAAGGGGCCACCATCTACGCCCCCTTTTCCTTCTTTTCACAAGGGTCGTTCATGACAGGACTCAGCATTCATAACCTGGTACCAGCTTCAGTCTTCACGGTGGATCAATGCGGGCTGAAGAACATGCACCAGCCCAGTCCGCTGCCACAGGCCACTGAGGCGAATGGGGAAGTGCCGTTATTCGCCAAGAAAGCCAATTTCAACTAGTTTTCAGGGCTCTTTTAGTCGATATCGCAATGTTGTGGGCATTGGTGTGCTTTGGTGAGGCTGTGGCATTCTTTTTTTGGGGGGTAACCTGTTTTGGGGAGCCCTGCTGTGGAAAGGCAAGGGGTAGCCATGACAGGTGGGGGCTCACCGAGAGGCCCGGCTGCTGCCCACCCAGGCCCGGGGGGGCGGTTTGGCGGCGTGGCGGACACGAAGGCCCCGAGCCCCCAAAGACGGGCTCGGGGCCTTCGTGTCCGCCACGCCGCCAAACCCCCCCGCGCTTGGGCGAACGACGGGAGCGCCATCACAGGGCCGTTCCTTGTCAGCGCCCGTTCCTAGGGGCGTCACAAGATGGCGGCAGAGCCCCGAGGCTGGGCCGTCACAGCTCCCGTCGCCTCGCTGCGAAGGTGTAGGCACAAATTTAGTTAAGTCTTGAGAGGTCTCTGTGGCATTGACCTCTGGAGTGAAATGGTGGAGGCCGGCTATGCTATCTGTGTCTTCTCTGGTGGCATTTTGGTGGTAGACAGTGACATTTGGCTTGAAATGCAGAGGGGCAAAGCTTGGGTAGGGAGGGAGATGAGGGAGCAAAAGGAGATGGCAGCTCCGGGCACCAGGAGATGAGGTGTCAAAGGGCAGAGGTGGTTGTAGAGCTGGGGAACGAGGGAGTGAGACACTCGCTGAAGTGAGGCGGCATGGATAGGGGCTTCTGTAGGTAACTGGGATTAGTGGGGGAAGAGATTGGGGTCACATCATCCCTGGGGATTCGGTAGAGCGTATAACCTGGGTGTCTTTGTGGCTTAAGCTACGGTTACCAACATGACACTTCAAAGCAACGGGGATATGATCACCAATAAACTCAATTTTCATTTGATAACAGGAAAGAACTGGTCATGCTATAGCCCAAAGTACACTTTAAAATGTATTATTGTCCCTCAACTGCTATTCCTAAAGATTTGCAGAGGCCAAGATTCCAAAATATAGGGAGGCAGCATCTCTGCCTTCTAAAGCACGGACAATCTGGTGTGTGAAATACCAAACAGAAGCCCTGGGAATGCAGGAGCTGAGCCATGAAGACCTGTGGAGGATTTGCAATGAATGTTGGCATGGCATAAAGAGGGCACTGAATTCACACGCATTCCCCTAAGCCTTTGTGTGCCAGTGCGCAGGGCCAGCTCTCGCTGCCCAGCCCCACAGCCGTAATTAAGGGATTCCCACTCCCCACGAACAGGTGCAGCCCCACCCAAACAACAAGGCTGTGGACAAAAGATTACAAATAAGGGCTAAATCCCTCTACTGTACATTGCAGTGGTGAGTGGGGACAGGTGGCCTAGGGTAATTCCGGTTCAGTCCTCATGCTGGGGTGGGAAACTGTAGCAGCTCATTTGGATATGAACTATTATATGATAACTCACTCCTCATGGTCACTGTTGATGGGGAAGCTGATGGAGGCATGGATTAAATCAAACAGCCTGTATGCTACTGGCCGTGGAATTATTCCTGCAGATTTCTGACAGCTTGCAAATAAAGGCACAGATGAGGGAAATGCTGCTTTCTCCAGATACCCCTTCCTCACCAGTACTGTATGTCATTCATTCTTTCAGCTATAATTGATCATAAAGGTCTTTTACATCACAAGAGCAGGAGTGTATGCATGCAGCTCAACCTGTGGATTTGCAATGCTCATGTACCTTTGGGACTCACTACATACAGAAAAGGTCTTGAGCCTTTTGGTAACAACATAGAAGCAATTGTCATCTGATGCAATCTTTGATGTTTTTCTCATTTACTGCATTTGTAGTTGTATTAGATGTGTCTTGCCATCAGTGTCCTGTCTGTAGATATGGAGGAAGGTCTTAACACAGCTCAGGGCTGTGGGCAGCTCAGGTGAACTTCCAGTATTGCAATCTGTATTGTGCATCAAACCCTTCTGCCTTGGGTGCATGTGGCTCTGTTACCATAGATGAGAGTGCCCCACAAGCTTTCATGTGGTTATCCTCACAACACCCTGAGAGTGAGTGAAAGGCTGTTTTCTGCACTTAATAGATAGGGCTGAGTTATAAAACCCTGGGTTCCTCTCAACCAACAAAACCACCCAAGCTAAGGTTTAATCAGTGCAGGTTCTCTTGGTAATTGTTAGAGAGCTATGAGCATGTAAAGAGGGCACTCCAGATTTCGGGAGGCTTTGGAGTAATTAGTTTCCTGCATTGGGTATCTTTGGTAATACTAAAAATCAGCCAGAATAAGCATGGGCCAGTCTGGGGATGAGACACTTAGATACTTCAAAACGCTTGCTAGGCATTTGGACCATTTAAATGTCAGAATGCCTTGAAAAGTGTGTAGTGCTGTAACTTGAAGCTAAAATTTTTTGGTTGCTTCTATTGCCAGTGAAATGGGAGTGGCATCTCCAAAGGCCAGCAGACTCCATCTTAAGAAAGTTATCTCTTGAGGGTGGCTTGTTATACCCATCTTTTTCCTTTAAATATTAATGAACATCTTATACTCAGGGGTGCAGTTACTTTAACATAGATATAGATGCCCTATCTCATTCTAGATGGTATCAGGCATCCTGCACGGGTAGCCTGCATGGATGCTCTAGCCGAGCTTCCAGAAAGGTGCAGGTCTCCTCTGGGTGCTGTGTCTTATCTACAAGCCCCAAGAAATGTCTTGAATACTATATATTGTATAAGTACTATATATAAGTATTTATATAAGTACTGTATGGAATTACTTATACTATGTATATTATATATACTTATGTATTATTAAGCATTATATATTGATGAGTACTATATATATGGTATACTTAACATGATACTAGACTATGTGTGTCATATTCCTGTGTGTAAGGAACTGAATCCCTCTCCTAATTAGCATCCAGGTTTTGAGTAGCTGAAGGTAGAGGCAATGATGACCCACACCCTAAGTGACTTGCTTGAGGACATTGATGGCCAGAGGCATGTGTTTACAAGCCCAAAAAAGGAGCAAAGAAGAGGATCCTGGGAAGTATTAATCCATCAGCGTAACCATGATAATGAGAGTCAATTATTAATCAATTTGTAAGCACAGAAGTGATAAGAAGGCAGTAGAACATATCAACATGGATTAATCAAGAAGATATCACTTCAAATTAATTCAGTGTCCTTATTTGAAGGACTAACTAGCCAAGTGTATAAAGGGATAGATGTGATATATGTTGACTTTGACTTTGTTAGTGTCAAAAGCCTTACTATTCTTATAAACAAAACCGTGTAATGAGATCTAAATGAAACCCAGATTTGAACGAGCACATAATGTTTGATTCACACCGAAGCACTCCTCCTCAATTCCCTGTCAAAGATGGACATGCCAAGTGGGGTCCTGCAGGTGTCTGTTGTGGCCCCAGTGTTTTCAACAGTAAGTTGGCTACTGGAGAAGAGAGTGTTTGATTCAGCTCCTGAGAGCACTGGCTGGGAGAGGCTGGGAGAGGTTGATTTGAAGAACAGGATCAGGACTCACATTGATCTTCACAGATTGGAAAGCTTGCCTGAAATCAATAAGCTGCACTGTAATAAAGACAAGTACAAAACGCAGCCTTGGGACAAAAGACAGATCAAATGCGTGATTTGTGAACTGAGGAATAACTGATAAGGCAGCAATAGTGCAGGAATGGATCCACCGGCTGTTGTGAACAATGCACTACATGAAGTGGGATAAAACCTATGCAGAAAAACAAATGTCATTTGGGGATATATTAGCAGCAGTGTTTTGGGTAAAACACTGAGGTAATTATTTTGCTCTACTTGGCACTGGTGAGGCTTAGCTTAACTGTAGTGTCCAGTTTGGGGCACTATACTTGAAGAAAAGATACAGGGAAATTAGCAGAGAACAGCAAAAAATGTCAGGTGTTTAAAAAGCGCACACTGAAGGGAAATGGACTTGCTTAGTATCAGGAAGAGATCATTGAGAGGAGACACAAAACCAATCCGTATTATGAGAAAGGTTCTCATAGACTGGAGTGAACAAGTTCTCCTGTGCCTACTGGAAGGTGAGCATAGGAGAAGGGGTACCAGAAGAGGTAGAACAGTACTATTCATGTATGGACAACTTCCAAAGAAAATGCAGCATCTCCTTCTGTAGATGTTTTTCATGTCCCTGACTTGGTTAATAATTCGCCACAAAGATAAAAGCCTCAGGGCTAAATGGATGCAGAGGTGTGGTTTTGCAATGCCTAAATTGTAGGTGCTGGGCACCCAGCCCCAAGGCTCCTGGTATGATGAGAGGCGGGTGATCAACAAAGAATGCAAGAGTGAGCCAGCGGGCTCAGCAAGGAGCCAACAAATGTAAGATGTCTAACTCTGGGCTGGAGAGAAACATAACTGCACTTAGAGGTGAGGGTTGAGGGATGTCTACCAGGAAATCCTCTCCTGGAACTGAACAACCATGGCAGGTCCGCTCTTCCTAGCTAAAAATCATCAGAATAGTTTTCACATCATCTTACAGCCAAGACTATTAAACAAAACACCAGCAAAACACCAACAGCGTCTCCTCAGGAGAGAGTGTTCGACAGTAGCTGAGGAGAGATCCTTGAGGAACGTGGACCCCTAAGATGCTTTTAGGCCTCTGTTTTTACCTGCATCTCTAAGTCTTGCAGCTGTTGCCAAATCAGGAATCATTCATTTAAAACTCAGCTCTACTAAATAGCATCTCATAATTTTAATAAAACAACTTGCCGCTTGAGGTCTAAAAGCCAGTAGAAAAATTCACAGAAGAGATAGAGGTAAATGTATCAAGAGCTCTTAGAGACACAAAAACAATCCCTGGCAAAAGAAGTCTTTGAGCTCTTGCCACTGTCATGGGCGGCTAAGGGAATTGAATAGACCTATGCCATGTCCCAGGATGGTCATCTCTTTGCTCTTATGGACTCAATGGAAAATTTCCATGGACAGTTTTAGAACAAAAGGAGGACTCTGCTAACAACGTCTAACAAAGTTGCAGAGTAGAAAGGGCATCCGAGCACAGAGGAGGCTTAAAAAGTCATCATGAGGAAACCTAGGACTGTGAGTACCAGAGTGGCAAAGAAGGAATGAAATCCAGTATTAAGAGGACGCCTGTTTGGGATGTACGGTAAGAACATGTGCTATGGCTGTGGTCTTGGTAGTCCTTGCCAGGTAGAGGAGGAAAAAGACCTTGGGGCACTAGTTAATGACAAAGTAGTTATGAGCTGCTGGAGGAACATGGCCATGAAAAGGGTAAATACGAAGTGAGGGGTTTTAGCAGAAAGGCAGATGCTGATGGCATTCTCCAAGGAGCTGTGAGGACTCTCCTGGATGACTGTGTACAGTTGCGGTTCTGGTTGTCCCAGCAGATGAATTTATATGGAGAAAAGGGCAGGGAAAGGTGATTTGGGTGATAAAGAATCGGGGAGTCTAATCCTGAGCTTGCTTTGCTTGCCCTGGCAAAATGAGAGGACCGTGGCGGCAGTATATAAACCTGAGGGAAAATCCCATGGAGATTTGAAATCTTCCATGGGAACCCACTTTCGCACAAGAACGAATGGGCAAAAACCAGGGAGGAATAAATCAAGGGAGGAGGTTAGGAAACAGATGGAGTCTCTGACACACAAAAAGGAGCGATGACTGGAACAACTTACTTCTATTTAATCTATAGCCAGATATATTTATGGAAGAGATGTTGGTCTCGGGGAGCCGTTCCCTTCCCCATGAGTGGTTTTCTGTGCTGGGAAATAAGGGACTCCTTATCAAAACGTGCTTTTTACATGCTGCTTTCCTCCAGTGGCCTTGCTTACCCTCCGGGGGGAGCGGGGAGGGGACACCCTGCTGCCGGTTCGGGCAGCGCTGGGCAAGGCTCGCCGCGGGATGCCGCCGGGGGCTGCGGGCAGCGCGGGGGAGCCGGTCCCTGCTCCCGGGCTGCCCGCGTCTCCTCCGGGCCTTTTCCCCGCGGGGTCGGTTGGGTTTCTTGCCGTTTCATTCCGCTGCGGTGCCCTGGGGGGAGTCACTGCGTGTGCCTCCCACCCCGTCCAGCAAAAGCGGCACCCGCTCGGCGTCCCCCACCCCGCACCGCGTCTGCGTTTTCCTCCGGGCTCCCCTCGCCCCGGGCCCGGCGGGGCAGCCTCGGCTGACCCCGCAGGCAGGGCACGGCCCGCCCCGCTCCCACCTGAACGGCTCCCGCAGGAGCCGCCAGCCCCGCCGCCTCCGCAGCCGGCGGAGCCTTGAACTCGGCCATCTCCGTTGATTTAAATGATATTAGCTTTGAGCCCTTCTATTGTCGGGCCAATTTAGAAGCTGATGAAACAGTAAATTGTTGGTGGAAACGTAGGCAGCTTTGTGCTCTGCCAAGCAGGTGCCTGGCGGTTTTAGTCAAGGATTGGTAAATTTACAAGAGTGCAGTGGCCGTGCCCTCCCCGGGCTATTGTGAAATTCAGGGGCGAACAAAGGAGAACGTGAATATTCACACAGCCGCCTTTCAGCGTGTGGCATTGCTCCGCAATGTTTAAAGCGCTGCGCTTTTTTGTTGTTGTTTAGGAAAAAAAAAGAAAAAAAAAACAAAATCAGAAAGTACCTGTTTGCGTTTTAAAGCACATGGAAATCATCCGTGAGCAACCATATAATTTGATTTGCTAAGCAATCTGCGAGGCGATTGCACATCATTTATAATGTTCATTGAGCATTTTGCTTAATTGTGTCTCTTTTTGTAAAGGAAGCACAGCCCCCTCCCGGCTGCGGCCGGCACAAGTGGCCAGATTCCCATGGACCCGCCGACAACCGCCGGCCTTGCGCGGGGTTTTCCCAAGCGGAGCCGCCCCCACACGCCCGTCTTGGGGGCGAGGGGAGGGCTCAGGTACGAGCTCGCTGTCTGACACCCCCCCGCCCCCACCGCCCCGATCACAACCCGCCCAGGCCGGCGTCTGCCCAGCTCTCCTCTGGCCGGGGCGGTGCGTCCCCCCGGGCGGCGAGCGCCGGGCTCCGCAGGTGCGGGACAGGATGTCGGGACGGGACTGCCTCTCTTTGCCAGTCCCAGCCCCGGGAGAGGAGCCCCTCCGGGGAGCAGGGAGGCGAAGCCGAGCGGGCCGGGGCTGGGTGGGAGCG
>VWZL01002499.1:0-82131 GCA_013396915.1 Stercorarius parasiticus
CAGCAGATATCGGGGTGATTGAATGTATAAGCTCTTTATACTGCAATCATAAAATAATGAAACAGACATTTTTCTTACTTGAGATTTTAGTGCTTGAAGCTGAGTTTCATAATTCTGAGCCATTTCATATTTAGTTTTATGTAAGTCTTCCAGTTTCTGTCGAAGTAGTCCTACCTAGAGTTAGAATAAGCATTCAAATTTACCTTTTCTGAAGTGTTCCAAAATATGTCATTTTTGGAATAGTGACTTGAAACTTTGAAAAAAGACCATTGCTTAAAAGATAGATATTAAAAATATATATTCATTCAGTAACTTAATAATAAAACTGGATACCACAAACCGAGATTGTGTCAGCATTGAGTTAGGGATTTTATAGTAAAAAATCTCATTGTATGCTTATGTTATGATTTTATGATAGTACTATATGATTCTGCCCTGAAAGACCATCTAATGAAAGCATTTCTGAACAAACTATACGAATGAACTGCTGTGCCCCATTGTGAAAATTTTGCTTAAATGGCTTGTATAATCATATAAATGACTTTCAGCTACTTATGTAAAATTATTGGAAGATGCTGTAGACTCATTTCAGCTCCCTAAGTACAGTGCCATTTGAGCTATCTTTAATTATCTAAGAGTTTCCCGGAGGTCTGAGAAATATGACCAAGAGCATACATGACACCTGTGTTTTCCTGGAGGCGCAGCTGGAAGCTAGACGGAATATGCTAAAATATTTCAGATAACATCTTTGCATAGGCAAATAAATTGATGCTTTATGGACTGGCTATCTGAATTATTCTCTTGGCTCCTCTGACTGCAGTGACTAAGGGCAAGTTCCTAATTGCTCATGAGGGAGAGTTATTTCATTTTCAAAACTCCCACTTGGCAGTTTGGACAACTAGCTCACAGAAAGATGCCCACGTGTAAACACCTAACTTCACATGTCTTGAACTAGAGCTGAGCACTGTGCTAGGATTTACTGATGGTTCTGAATGAATACTCAGCAGACAAGATTGTGAAGTATGGATAATACCAGGTACACTGGGCTTTCAGTTTGATAAGCAAGTCTAATTGGTGATACAATGTAACTCTTCACTATTAATACTAAAATTATGATACAAAGAAATACCATGTAAAAAGATACAAATCAGGTATAAACAGGAATTATAAAGACATAATTTTGTGAAACTTTTGGAACTGCGTATTTCCATTTAAAATTTCTGATGAAGCTAGAAGTGTTGACATTTAGAAGAAACATGAAATTATCTTTTTAGAGCTAAACTGAGAATATTTGATTTAGACTTTAGGGGAATAGAAGAAATATGAGACTTCCAATGACATTTTTACAACCACTTTTCAGAACACAAGCACACTTTAAAACAAAACAAAACACTACGGATAATTAGTGACCTTTAAAGGGTGTTTGGTATTTTTACATGATAGAACAAACAGGTCTCCTTATAGAGCATTTAGAGCATATTATTAACTAACTCCCAGAATAAATACTTTCTTTATAGAATGTGATATTCTTAAATACCTCTTGACCTTTTTGATCCAGTTTGCTTTGGGCACTTGCTAATTCTTGATCCTGAATATCCATCTTTGCTTCTAAAGCTTTCATCTTCCTTTCCCATTCCACTTTCTTGCTATTTACCATGATGTCAATTTGATGCACTAATTCCTGAAGTTCAGCTTCACACAGAGCAGCTCTAATAATACAAAAAAAGATACTTTTTTCAAATAAAGAATAAGGGAGAAATCAAATTTTTATTTATATTGCTACGATTTTATTTTAATTCTGATGGAAAGAATCACTTTTCAACATCAGAAAGAAAGAAATGGGAAAGCTAAATGATGCCTTCAATTGTAAGTGGAATCAAAAGCAGAGTATTTAGCATGGACTTTTTGCCTAGCTTAAATGCTGTTTGATATCCTCTCACTTTTCCAGGGATGAACTGTTAAATGAGCATAAGACGAGTTGAAATTATCGAGGCCCAAACCTCAATGGGCAAGAGTAGGAGATGCTGAATATTAAGTTGCTTATGGGCACAGGACTTCCCACTAAGCAGAGTTTGCTGGTGGAATTTATTAGACAGCTGGCTCGAAAGCAAGCCACAATTATAAATTGCTTGTTCGACTTTTACATGCTGTTTTCTCATTCTCTTTGTGGAAAAAGGACTTAAATAACAAGGCGACTTGTACAATAATAGTAAGTTTTTATGCTACTAGAAAGCACAGAAGTGAGTGCATTTTGAAAAAGAGCTTGTCTTTTGGGGGGACCTTGTGCTTAATTAATTGTATCAACTGCATGTTTTTTTGAAAATACCACAACTTCTAAGCATTTTTAGTGTGTTCAAAGCTCATACAATGTTGGATGTAGATATTTTTATACTAAGTACCAAAAGGGGCATGTATCTCATTGGAGTGAAGGAAAACCTTTAACTGACTGTTTTTAGCCAGTGCAATAATGTGATGAATTTTTAAACTTTTGAGGAGTAGCATCTTTCATTTCACTTTCTGTAAACATTTACTTTCCACACATTTTTTTAGTGGCATCTGTTATTTGCATATCCTGTTCTCATATGAGTTACTGTTGATAAACTTTTCTACTTCTTTTCCACTTCTTTTTTAGAGCTTTTTTTATACCTTTATTGTTTCCTGTTCTAGTTTTAGTTGCTTCACATTTTTTTCTAAATAAGAGATTCTATTTATAAATTACCCTAGTATACAGCTTTATTGCTTTCTTTAGAAGACATACTTTTATCTTATGTTTATCACATATTGGAATGTATTGAAATGTGTCATCTTTAGTCGCTGCAACCTTATCTTGGCATGAAAAAAATCTCATTTAAAATCTTCAAATTACTCTTTTCAATGGTATGATCTGATAATTGTGAAAATTTCTGCATTTTTCCTTCTGCAATAATTTAGAGATTACTATATCCAATTACTGCCGTATCTAAATGAAGGTACAAATAAAATCAATGGGTTTTTTCCACTGTCAACCAGTTATACTGTTAGTAAACTCTAAGTGGTACAACTGCTTTCTCTTCACTTTCTTCATCTGTCATAGTGACTATTCATTGTACAACAGAAATTTAATCTACATTTAATTTCCATTTCCTCATACTGTTGCATAATCTTCAAGTCTCTTCTTTCTTTTTATGGTTTTGATTAGAAGCCTGCATCAAATTTCCTGTAGATAAAACCAGCAATTGTATTCTTTCACAGATTTGTTAACTATCCCTCCTGAAATCAAAACTAATGCAAAAAAAGTGTATTGTAGCCTGTTACTTTTCATAATAAACTTAACCTTCTGATAAACAAGTTTCTTCACTTAAAATAATCTAAGAATGCTGTGACATTGTTTTGAGTCATGACATGGTCTATTTTCCTTTTAATAATATTACTTATCTCAGTGACATTTTCCCCAAAAGTAAAAGTGATAGCCACTGGTTATAATTTAATTGGTTCTTCAATTTATAAAAATTTAAAAGCTGTGTATTCTCTTGACTGCTGATGGTATACTCCTCTGTGTGCACCTCTGTGTGCATATAAAGTGCCTTTAAGATCACTCATCAGTTTGCAGTCATTTGAATATCTCTCTGGCGTGATGGTTTGTTAAAATGAGCATAGCTATTTCCTTAAAATGAGCGTAGCTATTATTTTATGAAATAATTGCCATAAAGACAGTCACATAGAGACAAAAGATGGTGCACCATCTGAATAATGTAACAGCAACCTACAAAAGGGTTAATGATAAAAAGCACAGCAGTATGCCTGTAACTGCTCCATCCTAGGAAGCGTTGGAGAGGATTTCAATACCTAAAATTAGCAGAGAATGTCATTTTGTGTCACAAACATTACAATCTGGCATGTGTTTTTGGGGGACATTGCAACCGAGAATGTGCCAAGCAATTGGGAGCTCTAGCAGAACTGCACTTAACCAAACACAAACTGAGCCACGCGCTAAGCGGTAATATCCCTATTGCCAGTGAGCCTTCAACTGCTGATTGTGCTGCCAGCACTAACTAACATGGTCCTCTACTGGAAGTGACTGCGCAAACCAAGCCTTAATGTAAGCAGATGCTTTTAGTGCTGGTAGTTGATACCACTATCTTGTGTGAATGCTGGCATGAAAATGCTTCCTTTATTCTCTGGCTATCTTTCACAGCCCAGCTCTTCAGCCAGCTCTCCAAATGTCTGCCCTCCCAGTGCCCATGGAGACAGAAATGAGGTCCCCCGTCTGTAGGTTGTGCTCTGGGTCAAGCGCTGGTCCCACACACACTGCGTTTCATCTCCTGCATGTTCAGCTTCTGACTGCACTGCACTAAAAAAAGAATTCTTTAATATGGCTATGTGTTTATTGAATATCTCTTTTTTTGGTGCTTAAATGGTGCATATCTCTTGTTTTGATAATTATTACAGGAAATTGGAGCAAATTTGTTAGATTTACAATATCATAATTAAAACTTAACAGGATTTTTTAAAGTTAAATTCTTTAAAACTTTTTTATATCAACAAATGCTTGAAACTTTATCAATGTTAAGCCTGGAATGGCTTTTTAAGTACATATATAAATCTTAATGCATTTTTAATGTTCAAACTGTTAGCAATGGCATTTTAGAATTCAGTATGAGTCACAGAATGGTAATAACCAAAGTGGAAGCAAGTAGTACACTGTGATGTACATATCACTAAACAAAAATGTCCCCCTCCCCAAGCGCCTGAAACTCGTCTCAAAATAGCATTAATGACGCAGCAAACTTGGATTCCCTCTGGGTGGAATACAAAATGGGATTTTGAAAACAGAAGATGAAGCAATACTGCATCACGACTACCTTTTCTTTGATACTGCTGTAAGGAGCTGCGCCCTTCCAGCCTCATGTAGTGTCAGGTGGCAACACTTTGGTTAACCACCAGCAATGACTCCGCTATCTGATTTTAGCCTTCAGAAATAGGTACTTTCTTTAATGCTTGTCACATGGATCATCTAACTATTGTCATGCAAGTGCAAATGCAACCGCTAGCCCGGATCATCAGGTTATCCCTTCAGACCCACCATGGCTGACATCTTCCTCTCTTAAGTCTCACCTGGCTCTCAGATCATCAGTTTTGCCTCAACAGTTCTTGCATGTTTCTTGAACCTAGAACCACCAATATATAAAAGGGAGCTGTTGAAGGAAAAATCCCTTCTGAAACTGCTTCTCAGTCTATCTGCACCTTCTCTACTTCCTCACGTAGATCCTCTAGGTACCCCTGCAGGTGAAAAAGGAAGCTCTACCTGAAGCTGTAGATTACTGCTGCTGTTCTACTATCAGAACTACTCTGTATCATGGCTGTGGCGTTACAAACAGATCTGCATAAAGATGTATCTGGCAGTTAAGCCGACCTACTAGCATAGAGGTACTACTAGCCGCTGTAACTACTACGTTAGTCCATTCAGTGTTTTGAAAAGAGTGATAATTAACCCCTTCAGAATATGGAAAATCATATGGTATCACAATCATAAGAATTTATTTTAATCACCGGATGCGGAATGTGGAAAACTCTGGTATCTTTTGTTAATATGCCATCAAGTAAACAAACACACAAAGAACAAGTTTTCCCATAAAACAAAGAAGTATATGTATGGTTTTTTTACCCATATGCATTGAGCGTTCCCACTTTGCTGAATGCATACATCAGATGGATTCTTCATACATGGAAGTAATAACTTGTACTTAAGCAAGAGGCAGCTATTTTTTTTGGTTGTATTTACTTTGAAAAAGCTCAAAGCACTTAAAGGTATTTCATTTCCAAAGTGATGTAGGCAAGCTCTTAGTCTTCTTTTATTCTGTTTCCATATTGGTGAAAACAGAGGTGATTCATATTCTGCTGTCATTAATAACTATTTATCTTCACATAAAATCCAGGTTTCCAAATTTAGACAAACCAAAATCCAGATAATAAATTTTACCAACTCCAGGCCTTTATCAGAAATTATTTTGGATGTGTATTCTGAACTACTCCTCCAGATTCTTTGGATAGTTAACGGAAATAAATAGCTACCAAGAATACCTGGTTTATGGTGGGAAAAATGACTCTCTAGATTCATCTGCAATGGCCTGAAATTTCACATATGTTGATTACAACAAAGGCCAGGCAGGATCTGAACTCCTGAAATAGGCTTATGCTTTGTTAAAATAGTATCCAAAGAATAGCAATATTTTGATCTTTTTTAAAATTCAAGTTTTTATATGACTATATTTACCAATCATATCACCAACAAAAAGAACGCCCCTCAAAGCCAAAAAAACGGCCACATTGTTAAGAACATAATAATTTACCGCAGCAATTTTTTTCTGCCATGAAAAGTGCGCATATTATTTTTTAGTCCAATGGAGCACACTTTCAAATCCCATTAACATTTTCTTGGGCCAGAATGAGGTGTGATAGAATATGCGTGTTTCTGTTATTTTAAGTAATACTTTTACACTTAATATGCATCATATTACCTTGGACTGCTTCTTGGTGATAATGATAGAAGAAATAGTTTTATACGAAAAAAGGTAGTAAGTGTAATTACAAATTATGATACATCAATATTCTATTTAGCTCATTATATGGGGAAGTAGTTTTTATATTGCTGTGTTCCTTGAACAGGCTGGATGGGGTGAGGCTCTACATGAAATCTCACCCATGTTTACACTTCTTTAGAGAGATTTTGTGCTGTACTAATATTTTTTTAGATTAACACTAAAAGAATTAGACTTGGAATATGTCAAAAAAAGATGATTGTGTTGTGTTGAAAGGTGCACTTAATACTTGGGAAGAACAATTGTGGTTATTACCTGTGCAAAATAAGACTGGAGTTTTAGCAATTAATAGCCTTGTTTTTAAGATTTTTGAATGTTTTAAGAGCTGTGATATGTAAGTTTATACTGCTGTAGCCTAGCAACTTCAGCTATTTTTTAAAACAGTTTAAAATAACGTTTCTTAACATCTTAACAAAACCCAACATCACTTTCATTTTTTCCTCTTTTGTTCAGATACGAAGATTTTTAAAAATTTAAATCACTAACAGAAATAGTCAGTAGATTATTAGCTAAAGCAATAAGACATGTTGCCTTAATGATCAGTAACCTCTCCAGTTTGCATAGAAAGCAGCAGAAGAAATTGAGAAATTCACATTTTTAATAAACTCACATAATTCAATTCCATTATACATTCAACTCCCAGACAGTAACTCATTACTTACTTAGCGACAGCTTGTTCCTGAAACACTTCTAAGTCCTGCTCCATATTACCAATCATCATTTTAACCTGTTGAAACAATAAAAATCAAATAATTCAGATTCTTAAATGCATGCATTTATACAGCCAAGTAGTGCATACTGGCTAGTTCTATGCTTTCCTTTCCATTTCTGCAATTCAGGCGCTGGGGAATGTATCCCTAATTACAGGCTGGAATGGGCAAAATGAAAACTTATGGAGTAAGCTCAGCAGCTCTCACACCTGGTGCGGCGCTGAGGTACTGGAGGTGGAAAGATCAGAACAAGACTGTTGCTGGGACCAGTCTGGTTCTGTGGGTCCGGCAATACACAAGGACGTGGGGCAAGTCTGGCTGCATGCAAGAACAGGAACCAGCTACATTATGGGTGACAGGGTGGCATGAAACAGCCCTAATTCCTCATGGGGGCGCGCACTGGGGGTCTCCAGGGCATGGTTACCACTACATACAGATGTGCAGACACCGCCACATGGCACTACAGCCTTGGCTTTCCAGAGACCAGGCACCTCAGATGACACTGCCACAGCAGCACTGGCTTCACAGGTGACCAGCACCTGAGGTGACACTGCCACAGAGGCAGTCGTGTCTCTAACAGGGACTGGCACCTGAGGTGACACTGCCACAGGACCACCACCCTTGAATCCACAGGGGACCAGCACCTGTGGTGACAGTGCCACAGGGGCAGTGATGGCTCTTAACAGAGGACCAGCACCTGAGGTGACACTGCCACAGGACCACCACCCTTGAATCCACAGGGGACTGGCCTCTGAGGTGACACTGCCACAGCACCACCACCCTTGAATCCACAAGGGACCGGCACCTGAGGTGACACTGCCACAGAGGCAGTCGTGTCTCTAACAGGGACTGGCACCTGAGGTGACACTGCCACAGGACCACCACCCTTGAATCCACAGGGGTCCGGTACCTGAGGCGACAGACACCGGGGCAGCTTTGGCCGTGCCGGACACCTGAGGAGACCGGGGCAGCCCCGGGCGCCCGGGTCCCCGCGGCCGGCCAGGCGGCGAGTGCGGCCGCCCCCTCCCCGCCCGTTACCTGCCGCGCTCCCCCGGTCGCTCCATTCGCACCCGATGTCGCCGTGGCCGCGGCATGAGCTCCGCAGCCCGGTCACCCCCGCTCCCCTATCCCGCCCCAGCTCCCGCCCGCCGCCCCCAGCGGCCGTTGCGGACCGTCGCCGCGGTAACGGGAAGGGCGGCACGGCGAGGCGGGAAGGCGGGCGGGCCGGCCAGCGGGGCAAGGCGAGGGGCGAGGCCGCGGCGGTGCCCTGAGGGGCGGACACCGGCCGCGGCCGGGTGCTGGAGGGAGGGCGGGGAGCTGCCGGAGAGCCGAGGGGAGGGCGGCGGGGCTGGGGCAGGGCCAGGGCCCGGCGGGGTCGGGCATGAGGGGGCTGTGGCTGCTTCCCGCCTCGGGGCCCCGCGGGGCCAGCAGGGAGGTGCCATGCCGCGGGGGGAGCGGCCCGGCCATGCCCGTGTCACCCGTGACTTGCTTGCGGGGCCCTGCGTCCCTCCGGTAGCCGCCCATCGGCTGAAAGGAAGCTGGAGTGGATTTTACCTCAGGAAATGTCACCTGGGATAAAGAACATTTGCTTTTGCTTTAACGTTATTTAAGAAATCAGTAGGGAGGATGGTTGGGGTTTTTTTCCTTCCCCTTTTTTTTTTTTTCTTTTAAAACGCTACTATTCCTAGATAATGAGAAGGCTGAACATTACCCTTTTCTTTCTGAATGACTAGCTATGCTCTTGGAAAATGGCTTCAAACGATTTTCAGATTACTGTGCAAATGACCTGGGTTTGGATGACACTTCTCTTTACATTTTTGTGGACTTCAGTCTGTCTTATTCAACAACAAAACACTCTTAAGAATCACAGCTATTTCGACTTTTTACAGTAATAATTTGTGCTTCCAAACTTAGCGGTTATAGATTCTTTCAAACACCAGGGAATTTTTCTACCAGGACAGTACAATTCACTTTATATTTATTGTCCTGAAATTGCACAGAGCATTTTTGGGAGCTGCTAGTCTATTTACGTACACCAAATTTCAAGCTTTTTGTTTGTTTTGCTTGGACTGTTTACTTCAATTAGCCAAGTGAACCCCATTTTTAATAGCAGTTCTAAGGAATAGTCTATTTCATTTGGTTCCTACCTATGGTGCTACAGCAGATGGTTGTCACATCAGCAAAAGTACTGTTTCAAGCTATGAATTATGAAAAATATTTTTTAAAATGGAGGATTTAAAAAATAAAAACATTATAAAGTTTCCTTAGTTGCTGTATAAAATAACTGACCATTTTCCTTTGTAGTTTTCCTAAAGATTACTAAAAATGTTTTTATTTTTGCTTTACACTTTTTTTCGTGGCTATATTTCATTTCAGGGATATCCTGGGAATGGTTTAGATCATTATTTGTCAGGCAGCAGCAGGAGCAGCTGCTGGGCGATGGCAGGCGAGCCCAGAGCTGAGGGTGATGGCAAGGAGCCGGGCAGCGCTCTCCCCAACACAGCGCAGTCCCACAGCATCCGGCCAGAAGAGCAAAGGGGACAATGACAGTGACCAGGGTCCACCACAGCCAAGGGATGGCCAGACAAGCCCACAGTTTGTCAGATACGAGGTGACTCCGGAAGGCAAAATTCGGAGCAGCGAGGTGTGATGCTGAGCACAGGCATGGCTACAGCATTGCTCGGACAACAACATGGCCCTGAGCTGAAATGCTGCTCCTGAGCTGAGGGCATGGGCCCCCAGCACAGCATCTCACAGCTCTGCCTTGTAGGGGCCTTGATCCCAGGTTATGGCTGCACCATGTCAGAGATGGCAGTGAGGACAGGCAGCCAAACCCTTAGGGAAGAGGGGAGGAGGCTGTGGCACCAGTTGCTGCACTCAGAGCCCTGGAAACATTTTCTTCATTACACTTCAGTAATTACACTTTTCTTCATTATTTACTTACTGTAATAGAATAAATGTGAAGAAATCTCACCGAAACATTTGATTTTTGATACCGGAAATGTTTCAAATGTAGTTTCTTCTAATTGAAATACTGTTTTAAGATTTAAAAAAAAAAATAGTGAAATTTAGGATGATTTATTTTAAATACTTGAATTTAGGATGATTTAAAGTATTATGTACTAAAAAGAATTTTTAATGTAACTGCCGGCAAATTTCCATTTGTTCATCTGGAGCAAAATTCATCAGGCGTATTCCCAGTGCATATATTTTAATTTCCTCCCTGTCTCATGCTCTCTCAGTGGTAATCAGTTACTCAGAAATATAACTTCCATCTGTCGTGCCCAAATAGAATTGGGGGGGGCAACTTGAAAAAAATACAGAAAAATAATTTTAAAATTACATATCAGCATTTCCAAAGCTTTTTAGACAGACAGTTCCCGCTGCCATTATCCAGAGTTTTGTTTCTAACTCCCTGATGTGCCTTTAAATATCTCATTCACTATATTTAAAAAATCCCATATCAAATTGTTGACATTTTCTATTTGCTTTTGCTCATCCACACAATGTCTTGACTGGAGCTTGTCTTACGAGAAGCAAAACTTTTACTTGTTGACTTTAAAGAATGCGCTTTACACATGCTTTACAAATTATGATAGCCAGCAAAAAAAAAAAGGAAACTGCTTTGAAATCAATTTATAGATTAAAATTAATGGAAAGCTATAAGCACATTTCTGCAGAAGAATAGGAGGTAGATCAGGGCAGGGACACAACAGGGTATGACCAAAAGTCAAACAAGACAAGGTACAATGTTGATATTTGTATGAAAACAAGGGGAATTAGCTAGGAAGATACCCACTGTCACAACTGGCTGGTAACAAGAGAGTAAAGGGAAAGCCAAGGAGTGATCCAGGAGGTATAATGTTCTATACCTTCAGTAGCATGCGCCTTGCTTAGCCTGGTCAGGGGATGCAAGGTGAGATCAACAGCTCCATTAAAAAAACTGGAAGAAGTAGTGTAAAGAGAAATGTTGATCTTTCCGTATCTGCAACTCTGTATTTATTTTCTGCTTTTTCTCTTTTATGTTGCATAGCAACACATTATTGACAGGTATCCTGTCACCAACAGAGTATATCCTGCAAATGTTCCTGTTTTGGAGAGAACCGTGGAAAGTGAGTCTCATTGTACAAGATGTCTTTTGTCACTGGTGTGGGCTTTACATGAGGTTGTTGAGCTCTTGTTGATAATATTTGTGAAGTACATACCTATTTTAACAGGCTTTGCTGAAAGAGAGGAAACATTAATTCTGTTAACAAGTCCATTCCACCACCAAATTGTAATAAGAGAGTTTAAAAAAGCCCTAAGTAAAGCAAAATGCTTTTAGTCTAATAATCATTCTGAGAATTTGGTGCATTTCTAATAATAAATCAATAATATACAATTCAATATAGCATATTTCCAGAGCAGAATAAAAGAGGTAGTGTTAAGGAAGTAGCATAATTGAGTAGTAATTTAAGTGATAAATGATTATGTACCTACCGGTTATCCTTACTAGATATTTGTCACTTGAATTCTTTGAGATGTGTTATTTTTGTAGTGTGATAGGTAATGGTAGATAAAATCTAAGTGCATTTGTGTATTTAACTTTAAATACAGTTTTTATTTACAGGATATATTCACACCTTACCTTGCAATCTCAGATGACAAATTTGATTGAACATTTTGTTGCAGTAGGCTCAGTGTAGCTTTCATATAAGAAACACGCTCATTTCTTCAGCATAGAAATCACATGGGTTTAGTGATATTTATGTGGTGGATTCATAGCAGCTCTATAATAGTTTTATAATTACATTCTGTATGTTATTTTGGATGTTTATGAACATACCAACTTAATTTACAGAAGCTCTGTTAGTGACAGACAGAAAGGAAACGGATTTGCTCAGTATAAGCCATCCATCAACAAATATGCAGAAGTCACTGAGAGACAAAAAAACTTAGGAAAAAATCCCTAAGACATAAGCAATAAGAGAAGAATGACATTTAAAAAAGAACCTTTGCAACAGGGATTTCTGTTTGTGAAAATTAGACAGGCATAAAATCTGCCTGAGGATTCTGAGGATGCCTAACCAATTTACTGGCAGGAGGTGATAAATCCAGACATAATACAGGCATAGAGGCAAAGTGCTGTTGCTAAATATTTTATTTCTAGTTTAAACAGAAAACTACTCTTTTCTTAAGCAGTTTGTGAGATCACTGAAGGGAAGAACACGAAGAGCTTGGATTTAGTTGCATTTACCAGGTAAACTGATTGATAAGTCATACTATAGGCTGGGACGTAGTCTAAAAGTGGAGAATTGTAACAATTCGTCCTGTAATAGGAAACTTGAAAATTAAGGGTAGAGCTCTGAGAGAATGCAGCAAGGAGATAAGGGTGCCATTAGGCCCATTGCTGTGACAATTACAAGTTAATCTTTCTGTCTCATTCTTCAATGATGACAAAAAATAATCATAGAATCATAGAACCATAGCATCGTTTTGGTTGGAAGAGACCTTTAAGATCATCAAGTCCAACCGTTAACCTAACACTGACAAAACCAACAGTAAACCATGTCCCTAAAGGCCACATCTACACGTTTTTTAAATACCTCCAGGGATGGTGACTCAACCACTTCCCTGGGCAGCCTGTTCCAATGCTTGACAACCCTTTTGGTGAAGAAATTGTTCCTAATATCCATCCTAAACCTCCCCTGGCACAACTTGAGGCCGTTTCCTCTTGTCCTATCGCTTGTTGCTTGGGAGAAGAGACCAACCCCTACCTCACTACAACTTCCTTTCAAGTAGTTGTAGAGAGCGATAAGGTCTCCCCTCAGCCTCCTTTTCTCCAGGCTGAACACCCCCAGCTCCCTCAGCCACTCCTCATAAGACTTGTTCTCCAGACCCCTCACCAGTTTGGTTGCTCTTCTTTGAACGTGCTCCCGAATCTCAATGTCTTTCTTGTAGTGAGGGGCCCAAAACTAGACACAGTACTTGAGGTTGGGCCTCACCAGTGCTGAGTACAGGGGGACAATCACTTCCCCAGTCCTGCTCGCCGCACTATTTCTGATACAGGCCAGGATGCTGTTGGCCTTCTTGGCCGCCTGGGCACACTGCTGGCTCATATTTAGCCAGCAGTTGACCAATACCCCCAGGTCCTTTTCTGACAGGCAGCTCTCCAGCCACTCTTCCCCAAGCCTGTAGCGCTGCATGGGGTTGTTGTGGTCCAAGTGCAGGACCCAGCACTTAGCCACGTTGAATCTTATCTATCTAATGCTAGATAATGTGTGCACAAAAGAAAAATCTTGTTTCTTAAAGCTTTACATTTTCCTGGAAACTCCTAATAATGGTTAGCATTACTGCAACATCTTTTAGCATGGCATAGTCTTTCCTTTGTAGCTATTGATACGGCAGTATAAAAATAATACTTTATGGTTTAGCAGCATAGGGATGGTTTCTAGTTCTCTGTAGGCAAGAATATTTCTTGGTTAACTTCTTTTGCTTATAAATATAAAGTGAAGCATTCTCTTGTCTGTGATCTTCTCTGCAATTAAAAAAAAGAGAAAAGACTGTTAAACTTCATATAGTGCATTTCATCTGTTGCTGTATATTATACCACAGTTGCTTCAGTTGCTATACTGTTCCACACTGACACAAGGATTTATTAAAAACTATTCTAGTTAAAACAGGCAAGTTATAGAAAAATACAAGCTCTCTAAAGCATAAATTCGAGCTTGTACTGTCTAAAGGGATTACAGGAAACAAATTCTGCATTTTGTTTCATCCTAAATGTAAATTATCTTATGATATCTCTACAGCTTTAGTTTTCAGTGGCACAAAATGTGATAAGGATTGTAGAAGCTGCTTTTGGTCACATTTAAGTTTGGCAACTGAAGGGTGGATAATTGGCACTTTTGCAATCTTGCATAGATTTAAGATTTACTTTTTTGACTCGAGCACATTAAATGAATGTTCTGTTGAAATAACTTGCAGAGAAGTAATTAACAATGCTGACATTTAAGTTGTCATTCAGGGTTTCAGACTTAGCAATTGAGATGACATGGGAGTTCACATTATTCACTTGCATAAGAATGTATTCATATAGACTTCAACACTATATCTGTTATATTAAGGTGGTATTTTCAGGTTATGCTCAGATGATCATGTACTCGGGGAGGGACTCTTTATCAGGAGGTGTAGTGATAGGATGAGGGGTAATGGTTTTAAACTGAAAGAGGAGTGATTTAGATTAGATATTAGGAACAAATTTTTCACTATAAGGGTGGTGAGACACTGGAACAGGTTGCCCAGAGAAGTTGTGGATGGGACTTTGAGCAGCCTGGTCTGGTGGGAGGTGTCCCTGCCCATGGCAGGGGGGTTGGAACTAGATGATCTTAAGGTCCCTTCCAACCCAAACCATTCTATGATTCTATGATTCTACGATTCTACATACTCTGCTCTAACTAATTTTATTTCTTTTATCTTTGGGTTCACCATTTAGTTTTCTAGTGATCTGAATGTCATTATTTTTAGAATTCGTATTGGGATACAGTGATAGAGCAAATAAAATGTATTGCTACGTTGCCTTCTACAGAAGTTCACTATGAGACCTGAGCTATTTCACTGGTCTGGCAAAGTTAAGCCCCATTTGACTTGACTGTAAAGGGGTATTTGGTCAGATTAGGGACTCAGAGGCAGGCAGTGTGATACTGGCTATGTCACTCTCTTCCTTTTCTCTAGAAACAGAAAATAGTGCTTTTTAACAATCTAACATCTAAACTTAACCTTCTGACCTTGAGAGTTGTCATTCTATTTAGAGTGCTAATAACAGTCACACAACATTTGCTTACTTTCTTTGCCTTCTGCAGGCTTTTGATCTTTTACGTGCTCAAGGCAGAGTTTGCGTTGAGCAAATACTGCATCTACTTTAACACCAAGTTCTGCTTAACAGTTGACAGTTGACAGTGATGAAACTCAGTTCGCATGAGTGTTCCATGCAGGGCCAACTGCATTCAGATATATAACAGCAACAGCAGCAATGGAAACTTTGCTTCAGTTTACTGGAAAAAGTAAAAGCAAGCAAGGCTTTCCTGTAGAATTTGAGTTAACAGAAACACTCTGCGTTTTCTAAAGGCTGAAAATGAGGGTTGGAGTGCTCTCCCACTCTTCAACAGAGGAACCAGATGACTTCTAAGGGTGGAGCCTTAATCCTTGAGTTTCCCTCCCAACCTGGACTGACCACCACCTCATAAGACCACATTACAACTTTATCTCAGTCATCACCAATTATTATATTGTAAGCATTATGCTGTTGTCCAAAAGAGTAGCTGGTCAGATAGAAGCCACAGTCAATTTATTTTTTATTGAGAGAAGCTGATCAAATTAGAGGGGAAAAATGTGCAGGATCCATGGGGAAACACGCAGACACACACATGTATGCACACACACAAACACAAATGTGTACTCAATCTTACACCAGTACTGGGTGATTGCCTGGCCAGGGCAAGAGATTCTTGGAGAGGCATGGCTCTTGAAGCATCTGATCTCCCAGCTCAGTAGGTGCGGCAAGAAAAATATTACAGCTGGCTCTGGCATCTGCCCTTTCATAGCTTTGGGGTTGCTTAGCCAACTCACTGCTGGACATTTCTGGGGCGTTAGAATTCTTCTCAAAGCAACTGCTCTTGCTGACCTCTTGGCTGAACTTGTCTGAGCCCTCTTGGGCTGAGGGCTGTGTTTTTCCTCACTGGTACAAAAGGTATCAAAGGCTGATTTTACCTGGACGTTGTCAAATGTTATATTTTTCTCATGAATAACTGGCCAGGGTTTGAGCACCATGATAAGGAGCATCACTGTTGAATTTTAAGAACTTCAACCTCTGATTAACTGCATTTTCCATTGTTCTTCTTAGGAAACAGCAATTAGATCTGTTTTTCTCCTGTGTCCACACTTTAGAAGCTCATTCTGTTACTGTAAAGTGGTGACAAGAAAGTAGGAAAGAAGTCAGCCCTGGTTTTATTTCTCTCTGGCCTTTGAGCAAAGGGATTTATTTTCTGCTTCCTTCTTCCTATCTGAAACACAAGACTTGAGAAAGAAGATAGTCCTGTAGCAGCCCTCACAGACATCAGTGTGGTGTGTGAAAAACACCAGGATTAAGGGAAGAGCTGAGAAAGGCTGAGGAAGGATGAAGCAGATTAAAGAATACGGGGAATGGGAACAGTGCTGCTGCAAACAGGGTAGATACGGGGCACGTGTGAAGGGAGTTGGGAGAACAGTAGTTTGCTGTAACGTGAAGAGGAATGAGATTCTGCCAGTATGGACAAAAATCACTTTTGTATATTTAGGGCTGTCTGAAATGCTAGCTATTAGCTATACACACACTGGTGCTGGGCGAAGGAGGATTCAGAAGACAAATTATATCCATAATACAACCTTTATGCTTTTTGGTCCAATTTTATGATGTACCTGTATTATGTAATTGTTGAGTCCGCAAGCACACTGCCTTTCATGGCTCCATTGCTGCTGGAGTAGGAAAGGATTACAAGTCAGCTGAAACAGAGAACTGCACAAATGCAAAATGGAGAAAAAATCCTCCTTTCAAACTTTTGCAACAGGTATGAAGGAGAAAGTTTGAATGGTGAATATTGTTTTATTTCCAGAACTTCATTAGCTGCTCTCAGAGTGTTCTATTAAAATTGGATGTACTGTGGACATAGCTCTCCAGAGAACGTCTTGGTTCAGTAAGAACTTAATTGTTTTCTAAATAACTAAATAACCATGTTATTTAGTAACATGAGAGCCACCATGCAATTGTTCTATGGTAATCCTTTTGCAATCTTGAATATTCTTCCTCTGCCTTAAAACAATTCCAGTTCCATCTCTTTAGAATCTTCCATATCGGTTCCCTCACAGCTATCTTGCACATTCTTATTTTAGAAACATTCAGATAAAAAATTACGTTTGACTAGAAGTGCTATATTCTTCATCCTTTACCATCTCAGGAAAGGCTCCACTTTAGTTCCCTTTCTGCTTCCACTGACTTTTCAAATACAACTGTAGAATAATTAAGTTATTGACCTAAAGGGTTGTCTAATCATCCACTGTAAGCAGAGGGGTTTGCATATGAGATCACTGTCCAAAATTGTTTACTCTCTTGTGATAACTGGTTTTGTATTCCTGACTAATATCTGTTTGCTGCAATCTATGATTGAGTGAATATACTTTTCTTTATGAATAGCTTGTCGATGTCCAAGAATCCTCTGGGACAAAGGCAGCTGCATACATATAAGGTGATATTAGTATTTTCCATCTTATCAGAAAAAGTCCACAGCTGGGGAGATATTAAAGTAATATTTTCAGCTCTCCACATTCCCAGTAGTTTAAATTGAAAAACTGAATATAAAATTGCTGGCTAAAAATAGCTTTCCCCCCCTCGATTCACAGTATTATAAAGAACCTCCTGCATTACCTACTTCTCTCAAGGCTGTAATGATCTTTAAAGGCCAATTCTAATGATCTTTATATCCAGGCTAGATATTATTGACTGAAACAGTGGCACTCTTCTGGAGGTTTTCTTCAACAGGCAGTGTTCTTCACTGGTGTAAGTATTTTTTGGGTCGTTGTTCAACATTTTCTTTTACTTAGTTTCACTTCTCCCACCCCAAAAATTCCTCTTCCTACATAATGTATAGACCAGTGAGATGGGGTCAGCCGCACCTATGTTTCAGCAATATTCCTGAAGCATTTAATGCTTCATGCCAAAGCCATGCACTTAGGTCAACGGAACTATTCAGTAGGGTAACTGATCACCTGAAGTTATCAGAGGATGCTTGAAAGCAGTCAGTCTGTGTGGAATTTAAGACTTCTTATACATGGTTATTGCAAAAAAAGAAATTATGAAGGCCAAATCTACACAGTCATAACCTTTAGCAAATAGAGAAGGAAGGTGGTTCTGTGAACTCATGAGTTCTGGACTCAACTCTGAACTTTGTCGTAGGCTTCATATGCTTTTCAGCAAACCATTTGGATTAATTTCCAGGTATGGAAAATTGATATAATATTAATTATATTCTTACTTGTCTATCTATCCTTTACCTTTGTCTGTTGTAGCAATGACCATATCCTGTTTATTGTACATGCAATATTTGGGAAACAGAGCCTCGGCTTGGTTAGTAAGTCCTCCCATTACATCCAATAATTGTCTTGGCTGGGATTCAATAACTCAGTGGCCATGGCATTAATTATTCATATACATTCTTAATTCACAGATTGCTCTTCTTACTCACTTCAGCAAAAGTAGTTTAATGAAATTTCATCTTGCCTGATAGAGAAAGATAAATCTAAGCCAAACTAACGTTTCCGGTAAACCGCTGTAATGAAAAGGCGTCCTGTATTCTCATCCTGTTTTCCAGTGCGGTTCAACACATTTCATTGATCATTTTACAAAATGACTGTTAGAGGTTTATTGAAATCAGAGGGATTGCATTCAGATTATCAGAATCAATGGGATACTGGAAATTTTTCTATGGCCTTTAAGCATTACCACATCTGGAAATTATGTTTTTAATATGTTTTTCAATTTCTTTCTTTAAATAATAGTTTATTTGTGTAGAAACCTTGTATTTAGGTCTTTGTTGCAGTTTAGCACCTTTGTGCTAAAAAGCAGCCAGATTCAACCATTTAAGATTAAGCTGCTTTGATGGATCTTGTTATAGAGTGTAAAGGGTTTTTCCCACAGAGTTTTCTGCTCGAAAAATTCCACAGATCAAAGCATCAACTGACATACTGATAAAGATTTTTTTATGTTCTCCTTGCATTTCTTCAAACCTTGGGAAAAAACAGCTTGTGTTCTTTCGAGGTGTTGAATTCTTTATCAGTGCATAGAGAGTAACCATATTTGCAAATTTACAGTATGCTTTCCGGAAAGATTCACAACATTGCTCTCCTTTCCTTAAGCTTTGGGAAGTGAATGCTACTCTTTTTTTAAGAGCACTCCCAAGCCACATGGCTAGTCATCTGTTACTGCCACATGGAGCCAAATCTGCAAACATTTCTGTTTCTGCCTCCTGCATCTTTTCAGGGTCTAGTGGGTTTTTTTTCCATAGTTATAAAACTTGCCATGTGTTGTTGTACAAATGGTGGATTTGGAGATGCCTTCTATCACTTCTAGTGTGTACTCAGGCTTATAATTCTGCATCCTTCTCATTGTCTGGAAGCCACTTATTGTTGGTATATGTTTGGTATGTGGATAGTTTGTGTAAGGTATAGTGAGCATAGTTGGTATAAAACAGGTTGAAGCAGCCCTAAGGTGAAATCTTTGAATCAAGAAGAGGATTTTATTGAACTGTATTTGAAAAAATGTCTAAAGGAATCACAGGTCAACTGATAATACATTATTTCCTTATTAAGGAAATATTCCCTGTTACAACTCCCTTTTTGTTATCTTTCATTTGCACTTATAACCCCTGTACTATTAACTTCACTAAAGACAGATTGTCTGTTGCTACTAAGGATTTTTCCCAGGCTATATCATCCTTTGTACCTCAATAATACCTTGCAATGAGATACATGAAAAATTAATTTTGTAGCTGTTTAACTTACACAAGGCCAAGCATAGATTTTAAAGCTATGTTATAGTTCTTTGGAGCCAATTGTGTGAGCATTTTTTGTATTTCAGTCAAGTCAAGTTCAATTGCATTATTTTTATTTCATTAAATATCTTTTCTATAGCAGTAGGTTCTGGGTGCTAAGTTGCGGTCTAGTCATTTCAACAAGTTACTACCCAGTAGCTGGTTCACTGTACTTTCACATTTTTGTGTTCTTGATATGCAACAAATGGGAAGTAAATTAAGCTGGTTTAGCCATCAATTGAGGAAGCTTCTGGTAAGAGATTCATCCTATAGAAATTTTGTAATTTAAGAAGACCAAGAACAGACAAAGGAGGGAAAAAAGAGATTGGAGCGATAATAGGCTTGCTGTTAATTCTATGATTTTTCCACTGTCTTTTTGAATGCAAGATGAATGATATATAGGAAGTAAAGAAGAATATAGACAAACTATGTAAGTTTTTTTCACTTGTATTATATCAATTTTATAATATACGCATTGCATAAGAATATATTTGGCACATATGTGTGTTTAAGGTACCTATATCTTTAAAACTATAATTAACGTAAATACCTAGATGTCATTTAGGTATGCAAGAGATTCTTCAAAATCTGGTAAAAAATAATGCTTCTTTTCTATTATTCTAGGTCAAAAGAAGTTAATCAAAGTCTCGAGACCATAAAGGTCTGCATAGTAATTTTCTACAGCTGAAATTCCTGACTTTCTGACTGTTGACAATCCATGAGAAGAAACAAGTATTTCTAGGCTCAATTCATCTCTTCCTGATATATATATATATGTAAAATGAGGTTGATGAAACTTGCCATCAGAGTCGCTAGTTCTGTTCAATAACTATAAAGGGAAGTTAGGATGCCTAGTTCACATCTAAAACTGTATATTGTATGTCTAAAGCAAAGTGAACTGAATCTTAAACTCAGGAAACACTTTTCACATCAATGTGGTACTTTCCACTGTCTAAAGTAATTAGAATAGCAGCAAATGCTGCACAGGCAGTTTGAATATATAGCCCTATTACTTAATGTGACATTCCTTTCCTTAAAAATGCTTCTGCTAATGAAATTATATAGGGAAGCTTGTCAAAACAATGTCTTGGGAAGTGAAAAATGTGATTTAATAGAATTTTGATTCGTTGATTTGCTGTTGTTTTTTTTTTTTAAAGACTGCTTTTTGAATACAGTTTTGAATGTAGGGGGATAGGAAGCAATAAGTACTTAATCCCAGCTTGAAAAGTTACCTTGTGACATTTCTAAGAGTAAGTTATTCAAGTATTGTTTATTTGGTTTAACTGTAGAGGACTGTAACCTCTCAGAGGACCCCAATGCCAGATGATTATTGACATTTTATTTCTATACATTTCCTTTTGACATCTAAGACTTTATATTGGGGTGTTTCTAAACAGCATATAATAAAGGAGAAGGTTTCCCCACTTAGAAGTTATTTTTTAGAGGCATTACACATAACTAATTCCGATTAAGAAGATAGTACTGTGATTAGGGTTGTGTGACATTTTTTGGCTATTTTTACATTCTGTCATTTTCACACTCTTTTCTGAGTGTTGTTACTTAGATGTGGAGTGTTTGGCAAACTTGGTATTGGTTGCTTTGGATGCTGGGGATCATATTCAGACATCAGCATTTCTAGAATACCATTTATCCTCTGAGAACAGTTGTTCTTATTTTATAATTTTGGAATACTTTTTAATGAAAGGAAATACTGAAATAAACCCATCAGAGAGTTCTAGAGGTCATTGCTCTGTGTATGTCTTTACCTGTGAATTTGCAATAATAACTTTGCCGGTAGGGTCACTAAGTCACTCTCCTTCTGTTGTATTATTGGCAGATCTTTTGCAAAGTTTGCAGTCATGCCAATAATCAGTGTCTTAGATAATTCTGTCCTAATCCATAGGTCCTTTTTCAAGAATCCATATATTACATGTGAGTATTTTTCTATCATCTTGAACAATCATTATCTTCTACAATATTATGGATTAGCTTTTACTTTTGGCACAAAGTAAATGTGAGTATATGCTGCTTTCTCAGATGATGATTCCTCTGACTGCTCTGCTTATTGAAATCTTAGGAGCTTTGTGTTATTTTTTGAAGCTCTGTAACTACCGATAATGCAATGATGTGTGCCACTAAATGATTTCTTTCTCATCCGGATGTGTTCCTCTGCCCCCATAGAGGATTATTTTCCTCTATGTTTCATATATGCTAGCAGATACCTCAGTTACCATACAGTGTCCACTACAGTACCAGACATCAGTGTTCAGGCACCCAAACCCTGCTTGTCCTCAGCAAAAAGGGCCGACTGATTTTTGTCCTTTTAGAAATGGGATAAAAAGAACACTTTGGCCTTCTGATTTATGGCCTCTACAGCTCCATGATTTATCTGGTTGTTCCAGCTATGGCTCCCTTGAAACTCATGCACCAGCCTTCCATTCCTTTTCCTTTTCCACCCAGAAAGACTGACTATGCTTTATAAAATGCTTTCCTTGAGGGTGTTATAGAGAGAAGAGAAAACTGTGTATCTTCTGTACAGTAAGTTATTAATTGTCTTAGGTATGTAATATTTTTTAGAGAATTTCCTGAAATTTATTTTCACCTAGAAAGTCTGTGATTAATTTACATCAATTTTATTTCTATTATTTCTTTTTTCTGTCTCTTTTTCACCTTGTACCCTCCATGCTATACTTACTTATTTGCATTGTAGTGACTCCTACAGGATAAACACAGGATCTGAAGCCTCATTTATTAGACATTATACAGAGATCCTTGCTCTAAAACTTTAAATCAAGAAACAGAGAAAACAGAATCAGAAGGTAGGGACTTTATTCCTAGTTCAAAATTCAGAATTTTTTTACTTTGCTTATCTATGACACACATCATAGGAGGTACGATGTATTAAAAATGTATACTTTTTTAGCAGACTGTTCAACCTGACCATCTTCATTTGGCAGTTACTGTTAGGTATCTTTCACTTCAATAATAATACGTTCTGTAAGCTTTGAATTTTCTTAAGGCTTTCTTAAATGAGAAAGCAAGGCTTTTAAAAGAGAGCAGAATTTGTATTTCCTTTGATTTAACAGTCTGTTATCTTTTCTCACAATACTATGTTCTAATGTGATTCAAGGTGACTGATATTCATAATTCTACAGAGGATTTTGGTTTCCGGAGCTACATAGTATTTCTGTAGAAACATTGTACTTTTATTTCAGTCCTTTGTGATACTAGGTTTTCTGTAAGACCAAATTCCTATTTTATTTCCTGAGAATGAGGCATTCAGCATGTTTTACTATCTCTGAATTCATGAATGCAGTCACTTTTGGAGAAATAAGTTGACTTTTCATTGCTGTTTTGTCATAGAACCAGAGGTTCGTTTAGGTTGGAAAGGACCAAGGATCATCAAGTCTAATCCCCCTGCTCAAGCAGTGTGAGTAAGAGCAGATGCAATTTCATGTTTTTAATTTGTGCCCATTACCTCTTGTCCTCTCATTGGGCACTACTGTGAAGAGCCTGGCTGCCTCTTCTTTATTCCCTCCCATCAGGTATTTATACACATTGATAAGATCTCCCTGAGCCATCTCTTCTCCAGGCTGAACAGTCCCATCTTTCTTAGTCTTCCCTCTGGTCTCAGACTGTCCCTCTGGTCTCAGAGGCCTAGGATTCCTGAAGGCCAGGCTTACCAGTAAAGACTGAGTGAGGCAAAGAAGGTATTGAGAACCTTGTCCTTTTCCATGTCATTTGTCAACAGTTCCCCTGCCCAATTCAGCAGTGGGCTCATGTTTTCCCTAGTTTTCCTTTTGCTGCTAATGTAGAAACCTTTCCTGTTGCCGTTCACATCCCTCACCACATTCACCTCCAGGTTGGCCTTGGCTTTTCTAACCCACCCCTGCTTCCACCTCTTGTACGCTTATGTCTGAGTTCAGTTAGGAGCTCCTTCCTCACCTCCTGCTATCTTTGCTTGATCTACAATTTGTTGGGATGGATCTTTCTTGAACTTGAAGGTCATGATCCTTAAATATAAACCAGCTGTGCTCGACCCCGCTTCTCTACAGGGCCGTACCCCATGGGCTATGGCTCATTGCCACATCTTTGTGTTCAATGGCTGCCACATTTTTACTACATTATGAAGCTGTTTTTTCCAGAATATGTGTCTGTTTTATGTCCGATTCCTGTGTCTTTCAGGAATCAGAGAACCAAGTGTTGGAGTTTGACAGTAACAGTGGGAGATATTTCTTGCACTACAACTTTGTGGTTAGCAAATTTTAGAAAAAAACAAATTTGCAAAACTGATCTTACCCTTCCAAAGTCTAGAGGGTCTCTGATAGGGTGTACTTTCTATCACTTTTATTGGAGCTTGATCAAGCTACTGTGTGTAGAAGAACTCAAGATTAATGAGACAGAGGAAAAGAATAAAGAGAGCTGGATCCTGCAGGCTGGTGAGAAGACATGCTCTGATGAGAGGAAAGGAGCCTTGCATCCTGATCCCTTTTGCCTGTCTTCATATATTTTGTATGACTTAAAGATGAAATGACTTTCAGAAGCCTTCTTATCATCAGATTACAGAGCCTGGAATATAAGTATATCCATAGAAAGAAGAGACAGTCTAATGGTACAGTGCAATCTAAATAGGTGGGTTAAATAAAGGCTTGAAAGAAAATCACAGCTAATTTGTTAGTTACCTGGTGCCTGCTGGTTTTAGCTCCTGTTTCATCCATTTTGTATAAACTTTTTTCCTAAAAAGGCTGTTTGGATTTCTTCATGTAACTTGGGGAAGATGGAAAAATGATAGGTAAATGTGTTTGAATGTGTGGGGAATATTTCTTCACTACAAGTCATTAGTCTCTCTAGTCTATATTGCCACCCAGCTGTGATCAAAGAAACTAAGATATTATAGGGCTTGAATATTTTGCTTTTGCTTCTGTTCAAAAAACAGATTACAGGGTATTCTTTATTTGCAGTAGGAGAGAGTATGAACAGACTACAACACGAAGGATGGAAACAGGGCATTTGTAGCATTAGTAATCACCATCTGAACTTGGAAAGAAAGAGAATTCCATCAAAGGACCCAGGGGCTGTGGGCATCCTTATCCTGTAGATATTGTACTTAAACATGACAGCTGTCTTTTGCTGCCTATGATGGCTGCTCTTTTCTCCCCTTTCCTTTTGACACATCTAAGCTCAAGCCCATAACTTTACTATGCGTTTACATTTTAGTTTCACTAAGTCCTAAAAGCATCAAAATATCCAAGTGCTTTGTTCACTGTGATTTATAGTGGACCAAAGTGTGTATCAGTACATCTCGTTCTGTGTTATGCACTGAAGTAGGACTGGAAGGAAAAAATGAACATATGTATATGATGAAATGCATACTAATCACTATACAAATAACAATATTGTAAAACTTGCATCCATTTTCCAGGTTTATGAACATACAGGCTTAGAGGGTATAGAGAAAAAAATCCTTACCCATATCTGATGAGTAGATAAAGTAAGGAATACAAAATAAAGACTATTATGCATCCATGTTTTACTTATATTTTTTTTTCTTTCAGGTTTTTAGTTTTGTTGAGGTTACAAAGAAAAAATAAGAATTTGCTGTAGATTTTTCCAGAGCTGCAGAGTAGAAATCGTCTTACCACACAGGTATGTAAAATGTAGTACCTATATAAAGGCAGACAAATTACAGAAGTGTATTTGCTACCTTACTAGCTGCATTATTTTGTCATGTGTTGAACCAACTATCTCCTATTAGGATTAACTTAAAAAATAATGATGTCCTTGTGACATCAAATTCCAGTGTTAGTGGCTCAGTTTTGCACAGCTTCTTTCAGATCACCTGCACTCTCCAATCAAGTGCTTTTTTCTGTTTGTTCTTTCAGGCTTTCTTCAGAATTTATTCACACCTCATGTTAAGTTTGTTGTATGACAAGCTGATTTCCTTTTCCAAATTAACTGTATATTGACTCAGAGACTAGTAGCTCTTGTATTGTGATATGCCAGGATCTCCAGCACAGGAAAACAAGTCACACTGGTTCAGAATGTGTCCAATGTAATATAAAGAGTAATTCATCAAGGAGCCGCAAGGTTTGAAAGTGGATGCAAATGGTAACCATGAACTGAGTTTTTCCAGAGGAATTTGGACTCTTTTTATTTACATTTCTGACAATTTCATATGAAAAATCCCTTAAATGTTGCTGGAAATATGTGCAGGTAGTTTCTAGATCACATAATTTTGATTCTTCCTTGAGTTTAGTTTCTTAAAAGCAGAATATAAGTTATATTAACAAAGGATTGAAACTAATCTCTCTGTTTCTGGTGATCTGCTTTTCTATGTGAACATTAGAGCATTGTGTCCTCAGCAGGCTGAACACATCTGTGTCAAGGACTACTCTGAAAGTACAGTGAAAGTCAGAAAAGTGGACAAACCAGAATGGTTACAGTTGTGTGGATTCAGAAGTACAACATATAGGAACCATGCCGAGTGTTTCATGGCACTTTCTGGACACGTAACATTGATGAAGTTCTTTCACTCGTACTTCGGTGAGCGCTGCACAGCAAGAGGCATTCCATTCCTTTACTGCCACTGAAAAATGAGTTGAATTATTAGGACTGAAGACATCAGAAACAGAAAGAACTTGGCATGATTATCAAATCAATCTGCAGCAAGTTTTAGGACAAATAACAGTGTGGTATTTCAAATGTGCCAAAGTAAACAGCTTGCATTAGAGGCACCAAGGAGACGATAAAAGGTGCATCCATACAGTGCCATTTGAGGTTTCTTGTCAGAATATTAGTTTTCAGAATATTACTGCCCTTCAAACATTATGACCATACTCACAATTCAGAGATGAATTGTGAATGCACCAGAGGGCATATGATACTGGATATGAAAAGAAACGTGAATTCCTGAAAAGAAGTAAAGCCAGTGAAGTTCTATTTCAACAGGGACTTTTAGGGATTCAAGGGTCTGTTCATGCCCTTAAGGAGATCACAGAATCCAAATACCAAGCTGGTTATGAAGAACTGGGAGTGCATGGACATCTGGTAATTAAATCACAATATAGGGTGGAAGGAGTCTACAAATGTGTTGAAGGCTCTGTGTCTGCTTTGCTATAAGCCCTCCAGCCTGCAAAAGAGAAATGGGATTCACACTCTCCCTTTGCTCCGGGATGCGCTGCCTTCTCCAGACTGGCCTGTTCATATTTCGGAGAACAGAGCATCTTTTCTGTAATTACATATATTAAGTAGCTCACCTACCCGTCACCAGAATTACATTCATTGTCTCTGTTTTCCCCTTTGTAATTAATTTGGCATAAAATATTTCCTATGATTAGTTTGCATTTTCTCTCATTTATTTGTCATATCAATTTTTTTCCTTTTTTTTTTCTTGAGAACAGGTTCAGTTTTTTGCTATGTGTTGCTGAAGTGCTTAACGAGATGAAGCTGAGGCACTTCAGTATCCCTGCAGTAAAACTAATAACTAATAATAGTGCTGGTAGTAATAGAAGGACTGGTTTGTTTAATACATTTAGAAGGGAACTGGTATAGCTGATTTAGAGTGCATGCTGCCTGACATTTTACAGGGAGACATCAATCATATTGCCTTCCTTGAAAAAGTAAGCAAAATAAGAGAAAAAAAGAGCTACAGACTAGTTAGTGCCCTTGGGGCAGGGAGAATATATAGCTCCTACTGTGAAAAGATGCAGGAGACAGAGTGCACAGAGATGTTAAATGGCTATTAGATATTAGAGGCTGTCAAAACAATGAACTGTTCTGGGCACCTCAATATCAAAAAGAGGTTGTGAAGAAATCAGAAATGAAATAACAAACACCATCCTGTGCTTAAAGATATACTTTTTTTGAAAAATACCACAGAGCTAACTCACTTCTGTTTGATTTGTTACATTTTCATTTGCAAAGTAATATATGGATCCAATTTAATCATAATGGTTTTCTGTTGAAAAGTCTTCAGTGGAGCAAGTTTAAGACATTTGATAGCTATTTGCTTAACTATCATCTTAAGTGGACCTGAAAAGCCGCTGATCCAATAATATAACTTTATACAACTACTTGGCATGTTAATTAATGTCAGCAGAGGCAAAGCAGTGGTGGGCAAAACCTACTGCATGTATTCTGCTAGGTGGACAAAAAGCATTTGTTTGAGGAACCAGGGTCTGTTCCCATCTGCTGTAGATCTGTTCTCATCTGCAGTTATCTGAAAGGCTTGATACATAGGATGAAGCGTTCAGTGTCAGCAAGACACATAAGGCGCATGGAGGACAGGGAGGTGATTTGAGGCAGCCAGCATGGCTTCACCAAGGGCAAGTCCTGCCTGACCAACCTAGTGGCCTTCTATGACGTGAGTGACTACATCAGTGGACAAGGGAAGAGCTACGGATGTCATCTCTCTGGACTTCTGTAAGGCCTTTGACATGGTCACCCACAACATTCTTCTCTATAAATCGCAGAGATATGGATTTGAATAGGGTGGCCTGTTCAGTGGATAAGGAATTGGCTGGATGGTTGCAGCCAGAGAGCAATGGTCAATGGCTAAATGTCCAGATGGAGATCGGTGACAAGTGGTGTCCCTCAGGGGTCCAGACTGGGACGAGTACTGTTCAATATCTTCATCAATGATATAAACAGTGGGATTCAGTGCACCCTCAGCAAATTTGCAGACAACAGCAAGCTGAGTGGTGTGGTTGGCATGCCCAAGGGATGGGATGCCATACAGAGGGACCTGGTCAAGCTCTAAAAGTGGGTCCGTGTGAACCTCATCAGGTTCAACAAGGCCAAGTGCAAGGCCTTGCACCTGGGTTGGGGCAACCCCCAGTATCAATACAGGCTGGAGGATGAAGAGATTGAGAGCAGCCGTGCCAAGAAAGACTTGGGGGTGCTGGTGGATGAAAAGCTGGACATGAGCCGACAATGTACACTCACAGCACAGAAGGGCAACCGGAGCCTGGGCTGCATCAAAAGAAGAGGGAGGTGATTCTGCCCCTCTGCTCCACTCTGGTGAGATCCCACCTGGAGTACTGTGTTCAGCTCTGGAGCCCTTAGCGCAGGAAAGACATGGACCTATTGGAGTGGGTCCAGAGGAGGGCCACAAAGATGATCAGAAGGCTGGAGCACCTCTCCTATGAGGACAGGCTGAGAGAGTTGGGGTTGTTCAGCCTGGAGAAGAGGAGGCTCTGGGGAGACCTTATAGCAGCCTTCCAGTACTTAAAGGGGACTTATAAGAAAGATGGGGACAAACTTTTTAGCAGGGACTGTTGTGATAGGACAAGGGGTAACGGTTTTAAACTAAAAGAAAGAAGATTCAAACTAGATATAAGGAAGAATTTTTTTTTTTGCAATGAGGGTGGTGAAACACTGGCACAGGTTGCCCAGAGAGGTGGTAGCTGCCCCATCCCTGGAAACATTCAAGTTCAGGTTGGACAAGGCTCTGAGCAAGGTGATCTAGTTGAAGATGTCCCTGTTCATTGCAGGGGGAGTTTGGACTAGATGACCTTTAAAGGTTCCTTCCAACCCAAACTATTCTGTGATTCTGTCATAAGACAGGGGATAGGACATGATCAGCTGAATCTGAAGAACCTGAGGTGTAGTTTGTAAGATATATTTTAAACTATCAGCAAAAATGTTAACAATGATCTCTCCTGTAGTGAAATATTGGTCAAAGAGTTGGTATACGCTCATTGTTAGGGTAATTTGGAACTGGAGTTGTTAAAGCATTCAGAAACCTCCCCTAAGAATCACTCCAGAATGGCAAGGAAAAATTAGACTTACTGAATTACAAGTAGAAGTGTTAGGCTTTCTTTTAATTTCTATGATGTAATAGGTATGGATGAAGTCTAGCAATAGTAATTCAGGAACCTAATATAGATTTAAAACTCTTCAAGAGACAAAAAGATATTGAAGTCAGCTAAATGTAAACTTAGCAAAGACTGATTGACTGTGATTCAGCAAAATGAAACTGTGGCTGATACGGTTTCATTTCTGTAAACCTATTTGAGAGCAACCCTTAGAACTGTTTTGAGAAAACTATTTTGTACTTTCTGTCACTCAGAAAGCTTTGTATGTCTAGACTGACGGTGTAACATCCAAGGTAGTAACTGAGCACATTAATAAAAATATACAACATGGTGTTTTATCTTTAGTGTGAAATCTAATGAGACAGCCAAAGAAGTAAACTTGCAAATCACTGTCTCTGAAAAGACTCTTTGCTGTAATGAGTTTTCTACTCAACCCGTAGATAATCCATTGTTATTTTTCCAAATATATGCAGGTGGACAGCAATTAAATAATTTTAAAATCCTTTATATTCCTTAATTTTAATTAAAGTATCAGGTACTCCATTTAATGAAGTAATCGCATTATTGAAAGATGGTATTAGCACAATGAATTTTCTGTATTGTTACCTTGTCAAGTGGAGATCCATCCTATTATGGTACTGCGCAAATAGTATCATTTCCACATGCAGTTTAGAAAGCAAAATATCTTGCAGCTGACCTTTTACCACTTCCATTGAGTCTTGTACTCCCTAGTGAGGAATTCCACTTTCAGCTTCAGTAAATTTGGATGCTCTGGAAGCTCAATCTGATCAGACACTATTATGAAACACCGAATTTGTGTGTTAAAATTGAGACAAAGGGCAAATAACAACAGAAGTAGAAATGCCAGACTTGATGGACCAGATTCTCATTTTATTTCCATCAGCTATTGCAATGTAGTGGAGTTACTTCAGCACAATTCTGCCATAAATAAACAATCATGATGTTATTGTGGTTAGAGAGGAAGTGCTATCTAGTGAATAGAAAAGAAAAATTATTTAATCTGCTCTAATGATAGCCACTTATTTTCTGCATGATCTCAAGAAAATTACTTAGTCTTTGTCATTCTATTTTCTTGTGGTTTAAATAGGTCACAGTAATACTTTGCTACCTTGTTGGATTGTTGTGAGGATAACTGAAGTTTTTCAAGCACTTTGATACCTCCAGGTAAAAGGAGTAAATAAATGTAAATACATTTTTTTATAGGTTGTATTGAAAGGAGAAGTTGCAATTGGCAGAAGTTTATCATTTTGATGGTTGGCATAACCCCTTTACATCAAAGTCTTGTAATGCAACTGGTTATGTGAACCTTATGACTAAGTGTATAAATTAGGTCTTAATGTCTTAAAAGGGAATGGATTAATGTAGTTCAAAAAGAGACTGAATAATTTTTTTTTAATTGAATGGGAATGATGAGAATTTCTCTAGGATGTGGGAAATTCTGCATTATGGATTCATTACGATAAAATGTACACTTGAAAGGTATGGCAAAAGCAGCTGTAAGTCACCACTTACTTTCCACTTTTCTGCCTCCTTGATCTTTTCACTTTTCACAAATCAAAGAATCTAGGTAATTATACAGATTAATGCTTGAATGCTGTAGTCTTTTTTTCTGTTACCAAGAATACAAAGACTATACGATATACAAGTCCCCTTTTTCCCTAATACACATTCTGCATTGGGGATTGTGAGGGACAGGTCAAAGGGCTATTATAAAACCATATCAAATTACATTTACTAGTATCTAACCTAAATGATCCTTCCTGCAGCTTAGTCCTGTGACTTCTTATCCTGCCCATCACAAGAATGCAGAAAGAATTAGTCCTTTCCACTTTTTCACAACATTTTATATAAAATCATTCAAAAATGCTCTCTTTTCTTTCATTTAGGCTAAACAATCATGGTTCTTTCAACTTCTTCTGAATCTCTTACCATTGCTGCTGCTCTTTTTTTGAGTGATTCTGCTAAACTGACTCCTTCTTGGGTACTGCCTGGGGTTCCAGTCTCTTTTGAGACCAAGAGGGGGATAAAGGAACTGCCAATGACATAAGAAAAATTGCCTCACAAACCAAATTCTAATTTCAACCCCAAAATTACATTGATTAACATAGCATAAATGAGAATATAATCATATAATGATATAATGAGAATATAATAAGACCCCAAGTGATGCAAGCATAGCCTTTTTGTATCCTTAACAGTAGTTCAGCACTGCTAAATCTTAATAGTTCCGATAACTATGATTTGAGATAAAAAACCCTACAGATTTAATTGATCCTTTTGCTAGCTGTTTGGTTTTTGTCCCTTGGCATGCTGCTTTCTCTTTAGCTCTAGGGATTAGAAACTTAATTTGGCTTCCAATGAAGCCTGGAATTACTACATTATTACTGTATTCAAAGAATCTGGAACTACAAGAAAAGCACTAAATATCACAAAATTTTTTTATTAAATTTAGAAAATTGGTGACATTAGTCATTTTCCTAAAGAATATCAATGTGACAGCCATTGATTTGTTAAATAACTCTATTTGTATATAATTGTTTGTAATCTACAAAAACATTTTAAACTCAACTAAAAATAGCTTTCTGTTATACAGTTTCAGACAGCAATGATTTCTTTGTCTTTTCTATTTAATTCAGAATGTTGAAACTATAAGGTACATTTTTTTACAGAATTTCCCACTTGCTTTCAGGCGGCTGTGTTTCAAGTTGAAATAGCCTATATATAAAATGCAGAAAACAGCAGATAAAACATGAAGAATATTTATTTCTGTATGCAGATTCACCTGCATATGCAGTTTCACACATCAGAAATATGTTTATAACTTCCATAGGGTAGTTTTCCAACTGTAGGAGATAGAAACCGATGAAGGATGATTGAGATTGCTTTTTGTAGTATTTTCTATTTCCTATTAATCTGTTTATGATTCTGAAAGACTTGTTCCAAAGTCTATTAAAATAAGTGGCAGACTTCCACAGGCTTTGGATCCATCCTTAAATTAATAACATTGATGATGTATTTTCACTTGAAAGCATAAGGTCGGCATAGTATTTTTTGTGTCTCATATGGGCAAAGCAGTTGACTGAGAATTGCAGTTTGTCTAAGCCAGCTCAATTTTAATAGAAAAATTAAATTTGTGACTTATAGTCCCTCCAAGGCTGTTTCTGTTGCTCAGCACCGGCCAAAATCTGTCTTGATTTAAAATCTACAAATTCTCAATAAAATGCTGAGATTTTACTGTGTTTGTGTCAAGGCAGAATTTGGCCCAATATCCTAAAATTTATTTATATGTGCTCTCAAAGACCAGTTTCCATTCATGCATGGAAATCCACACATATGTTTTTTAGGAAACAGTGATAATTTGCTAACAATTTGACAATAATTTTGCATTTTACATACCTTCTAGGCTCTAAAGCACAACCTTAGAACATCAACAATTCTCATAATATACAGACTATAAAAAATCTGTGATGTAGGGAGCCTTGTCCTCTGTTGCAGAGTATTTGCCACAGAGGCAATAGTACTAACTTCACAAATGTTTCTTTTCAATATACAGAATGCAAAAGCACATTTGAAATCAGTGGAATTAGATGTCTATAGTCCTTTTTGAAAATCCTGTTTAAGTAACCTAGATACAATTTTGCACATCTAAAAACCCTGAAAATCTTGCGGCATGGCATCAAACAAATATAAAAACTCTAGTGAGCTGTGAGATGTATAGTAACATCTGTCAGTGCAAGAGGTCTAGTTCACAGCTTGCTGAAAAAGCAAATTCTACATCCATGAAAAATAGTTTTGAGAACTGGGACAAGAAGTTAATACCCCAGAAATTTTAATGGAGACAAAATTCCTCAATATTTAGCTGCAGATACACTCCAGGGATCTGGAGGGCTGCTGGTTCACAATCCCCTGCTTGGTCATATATGAGAGTCTGAGAGCTTTGGAGTTGGAGGTCCAACAAGCTTTCTTGTTTGGGACAGTATGAAGCCCTTAAGAACCTGAATGTAGAGGTAACTATTCAAGTGCATGCTCTTTCATTAGTCAGCCCGCAATTCTCTGAAGAAGCAGTGAATTTAGCTATCATGTTTAATCCTCTGTAGTCACAGAACTAAAAAGCTGAGGAATCTGAAGGGTTTTCAGGTCTCTTGGTGGCTGCTGAGGAAGCAGGCAAGCTGGCATGAAACCAGGCGAGTATCCATCAAAAAAGTGATGTGAATGAAAGACTCCAATATAACAATTTTTTAAGAAAATTTCTGACCAGACCAGGTGTCATTTACAGAATCTTGGTATGACTAAAAACCACAACTAAAAATAGTCTGCCTAGTGATGTATAAAATTATTAGGGACTAGAAATTCAGTTGCTCCAATTTGGTCATGAAAGAGAAGAAAGACTACACAGAAAGGCATTTCTGGTCGATCTCATCTTGCTGTCTAAGGTGTTATGTGATAATGAAGAAAACCACGTTCTGCTGCTCTCCAAGCATATACAGTTCTGAAAGCTGAAATGGAAGAATGGGAAAAACCAAGACTCTCCCAAGTACATTTCTTCAAGGTATTCAGTAATATTTCGAGTACTTGAATTATTTTTATGGTGTTCAAACAGTCTGTAATCAAAATTATTTGCAGTTGTGTTTAAACACTTTGAAAAGACCAGACATCAATAAGAGTCTCTTGGTAGTATATGATAGTACAATCAACTGGTAGATGGAAGTTAGGGCAAGGAGCTTGCGAAAAAAATTAGGGCAAACAGATGAATTAATAATTTAATGTGAGCAAGCCATGCTAATTCCTAACCTTAATGCTTAGAAAAGTCTTGGGGTTGATAATAAATTTTGGCGCATACTACAAAAAAAGTCTTCTGCGCTTACTTAAGAGGTACTTATCTTTGACATCTATTTTTAAGATGGGAGGAATTGCCTTTCGTTGTCCATAGGGCCACGAGAGACACATGTTTATATTAATTTGGTAAGGTTAGGTGAAATTCATCCTGTCTTTCAGAAAGAGCAACTTAAAAACAAGATTGCAGTTGGTTTTTATTCGTGAAGTTATGAATATATTTCATTACTGGTTCTTGAACAAGTAGTATGTTTGTTTTCCCTAAACTGAATATATATATAAAATCAATTCTTTTAAAATCACTTTTAAATTGAGTTGCAAACAACAAATTATTAGGAAAGGTCTTTTCTTGTTTGTACTCTAAAGTTACGTATTGATCTTCATTTCCCCAGCGTGGGCAAATGTTTTAAATGAATGTCACGTCATGTATGGCAGGTTAAACCAGCAGATGTTAAGCATTGCTCCAGTTACCAAAGAAACCTTCAGATGTTGGTGAGTAACCAGTTTCCAGGTGTGTTTCTCAAAAGAACTGTCCATCAGAGAGCTTTGATATTATCAGCAAATAATGTCTCAAGTTTGTGACACTGCTACATTTCCATCTGTCCCCAAAACTGATGGTGGCACTTGTGTCTATCCATGTGCCATTTCGTAACAAGCTGAAGTTTAGAACCATAAATCATTCTGTTGCCGCAGTAGTGACAGGTGCAGGATAACAGATGCAGTCTCCAATACACTAAGAGAGTGCCATGATTTATTTGCATTAAGGCGATCTGGGGTTAGCAGTCTGCTTGAAGCTGGATAACCATATGGTGCATGGCTGCTAGATGAGAATATTTGCCTGTAATAATGTACTTTATTAAAATGCAAGCTCCAATATTTAGCCTTGGAAAGTGTCTCTTGACACCAGTGTCAGCTCCTTGAGATGCCTGAAGACTACATTTTGTGAGCTAAAGTGCAGAACGTCACTAGTCTTGTGACAGCAAGCTTGGCATCTGGGTGCAAATGTCCAATAGAGTGAAGTGCTTAAACATGCAAATTTTCCCACTGGCCTCTTAAGTTAGGCAAGTACCTAACAACCTAACTGAATGAGGATCTACAGAGAGTTGTTTTCTGATGAAGCATTAATTGTCATTGTGCTTCTTAGTTTTTAGTAAAAATGATGACACTGAACATATGGGCAAAGGCAGGACAGCTCTGTGACTAAGAGTATAGAAATATAAATTACCAGAAGTGGGGTGCACACAAAAACATCAGAGAGGTCGATGTGTTCAGGTCAGGGAGAGAGTGTCATCCATTACAGATTTCTCTGTAAAGAGACCTGAGAACACACAAAGCAATTGGTCTAATAACAGTACTTCCAACAGAGGTCTCAAGTCAGGGAAAGCATGAAAATGTAGTGATGTTATTTAAAGATGGTAAAAAGTGGTATTTATGTAACTACAGGCCCATTAATCTGATCTCAGAAGTATGTGAAGTTTAAGAACATACTGTCAGGGAACAGCCAGTTCTGGAGGAGCTGGAAGGGGTTGGTGGAAGCCTCAGGCAAGGCTGGTCAGGGCAATTAAGGCCTATTAGTGCCCTCAGGGCCCTGACGTATTTTGATGGGAAAAGAAACCAGAGACAATGAAAAAATGGAGAATGAGATAAATGGCAGCTTTGTTTACTGAATGTGAATTGCATTTGAATAGCCTGACATCCTTCTTTGCTAACTCATTTTCTAGACAAAAGAAATGCCACCAATGTCATCTGTCTGGCCTACCACACCATATGGGAAATGGGAGAAAATGCAAATTAGCAGAAGAAATTTCAGGTGAGTAATGAATTAAATAGAGGAGAGACAGCAGTAGGTGCTTTTGAAGGGGAATGTACTGAGTGGAGGAAAGTCAGGAGTGGAGTCCTTCCAGGAGTAGCCTAGTGACTGATTTCTTAAATATTTTCACATCATTTTAATGTGGAAATGTGCTGCAAAACTTGTCATTGTGTTATGGGAAGTGATTAATATAGAGGAGGTTCAGGATATCACACAAGAAAGAAATGGATGATCTTTAGATTCAAAGTACTGGAAATTGGAAAAAAATTCAACAGCATAAAATGTCAAATCATGAATTTAAGGAATAACAGAAAGTTTCTGCAGTCACCCAAGAGGACATCTCTTGAAAACAACTGAGAAGAAGGATTTCAGAAGGCTAATTCATTCACAAAACATTATGAGCAACCAAAGAAATGCAACTACAAAAATGTACATATATTGCTAGGACATCGCAGTTACAGTATGCTCAGTAGATAAGGTACCAGATAAAGATGCCGTTGTGCAGGGTAGTGTCCTAACAGTTGGATGGACTCTGTCTCTCTCCCTCTCAACTATAGCAGGAAATTAGATGTGTGAATTAGACTCCTACTTTCTAGATGGGTGAAATGTGTGAAATAAGTCACTCCTAATAATTAGCTGGGAATCAGGATTGTGTCATTTGCACTGATTGTATAAAAGAACAGCAGCAGAACCTGAGCAAGCACCCCTTCACGCAGCTTTCAGCAGCTTCCCTCCTCCGCTATCACCAAGTTCCTGGATTTGGTGAAATGAAGTGACCTCACAATGGTCTGATTTTAGGACCTACTAGTTCAAAGAGATTTAATTGTCAACAAGCTGTATCTAACAAAAACCATCCATACTTATCTAAATCCCTTCTCATCTCTAGAGTCAAAGTACTTCGCAGACAACAGTGAGAACCTGGTATCAGATAAAGAAGTTAAGGCACAGAGGTGGAATAACTTGCCAAAAAACACAGAAAAGGGAGTCATGCAGACAGGAATAGACCCCAGTGGTCTTGAGTCTTAGTACACTGCCTTGTCGACTGGTGCGTGCTGCCTACCACAACAGCCTTGGTAAAGTACAGCGGGATCTTGAAGTGATACTAAAAATGCCAAGATTGCAGTTTTAGAAGTGTACACACAATAAAGACTTCCACCCCATTTTTCATCATCTGAAACTGCTATAAGGAATTATTCTGAAATCTTATGCTTAAAGGGTTATGGGTAAAGGGTCATGGGTCATAAAACAGTTTGCAGAGATGACCAGTAGCACTCCTGACCCAGTAACTATCCAGTAGATATTCTTCCAGGCCGTTAGATGAACGCGAGAGAGGCAGAGGACAGTTTTTTGAAAGAAGAAACGTTAGGCTCAGAGAGAAAGATACAGCATTTTATGGATGAGAGTTTTTAAATGCAAAAAGAATAGACAAGAAGTAGCAAGACCTTTTAGACACGTTAGGTATTAATTCAGAGGAAATCATTACAAACCTAAAAGTGGAAACCCTAGGCACCCTAGGCACCAGCAATAGATCACTGAAGTGACTGATTACCCAGCTGTTTTATCCAACAACATCCACATGGATGATTTACAGAGAGTGTGTCTGGATATGACTGATGATATATAGAACAGAGGGACATCAGCTCTAGTGGGAATGGCCATTTTCAAGAAAAGAACAAAAAATTCACAAATTAAAGAAAAGGGTAAAGAGGAAAGGGAAAGGGAAAAGGAAATTGGAAAGAAAAAAAGGAAGGAGAAAAGGGATATGAAAAAGGAAAAGGGGAAAGGGAAGGAGAAAAGGGGATTTTCTATGGCAGCTGGCTGGGAGGTGAAGCAGTGGTAGTGGTGGTGCTAGTGGTAGTGGTGGACATTCCCAGACAGTCTTCCTCTCCGGTGCAGCTGGTGATCTCCCTCAGATATTCTTCCTACAGTAACTATATGGTTTCACCCTGATGCGCTCCACCTCTTTATTAGTCACCCTTACTCTTTACACTAATCATACTACTCAGAGCATGTTTTGATCGCACACGTGTTGCCTGTGCTAACTGGCTCCTCAGCTTTTTGCAAATGTATTACTGGGCAATGCTTGTTGGCTACCTAAAACACGGCTATCTCCTATTGGGAGCTGCTAGGCACTACATGTTCCCTAACATAATGTTATACACTAAAAGCCACAAAACAAAGGGTGAAGAGGGAGAGAAAGCCAAAAAGGGTGGTTCACACAGTGGTAGCAACTGCTTCTCATGCAAAATCCAATGCCACAGCCATGGCTGTGGTCCAGAACTTTGCACTCCCAGTGCAAAGCTGGGAGGGTGACAGTGTTCTGCATAGAGGGGTACAAAACTCTGCCCCAGCATCCTCGGGGTATGAAGGTGCACAGCTGCACCGAAAAGTGACTGGCAGACCACAGTGTTACAAGGGAAAAGCAGCAGAGGTGCAAATGGAAAGCCCTTGGCGTGGCACAAGTTTCAGACTCCTCTGATTGGGGCTGCAGCAGGGCAATAAACCCCCTTGGACCCTCCAGGGAAGGAGCCGATTTCTGCAGTCAGGGAGAGACCTGGGCTGCTCTCCCTAACACCAATACCTGAGCACCGAGAGAGGACTTCCCAACAACCTCCCCTGTCTCTGCCTATCACCCTTCCCATCTGTCTTGGCTTTTGGAAAACCATTCCTTCTCCTACATCCTCCCTGAGAGACACTTATATTTTGCTCCCTACCTCGTGGAAGATCTTTTCATGTTAGTATGGGCTCAAAACTTCGTGATTAAGGAATTGTTTCATTCGAAGATGCCCTTGCCGCCTTCTGTGTCTTGTGACGGAAGTAAAACCAGGGCTCACGTTCTGCAGGCACTGTTGCTGTTTTATGTCCTGAGAGAGCTGTGAGAGCTACAGGATTTATGTGAAATCCATAGTTTGGAAAGAAGGATTTGGTAAAAATAAATGAACCAGGGCCTAGTTTTATTCCCACTTTTATAATGTGCTGGTAGCAGCATAGCTGCAATTCTGCGCACATATCCCGGGTTCACAGCTTCCAAGTAGGTCATCCAGAGGGGTGGCAACAACTCAAAGTCTCTGGTATATGATCACAAACTCCTTTAAGATGTGCAAGTGGGCAGATAGAGAAGAAGAACATTGTCCTTTTAATACTTCGGGAAACATAAAGAAGATCATGGCATGAATGACAAGCAGTTGCCTTTGCACAGGTGTCGTCTGGTATTCATAGATTCACAGAGTTTAAGGCCAGAAAGAAGTCTTAAGTCATTTTTATTGACTCACTGTCTGTTAGAGGTTAATACGTTTCACCCAGAGAAGTGAGCAATTTCTTCTTTCAGGCTACAATGAATGCCACTGAAATATCTTTGCCTACTATAGTTTCAGGTGCTGCTAAAGCTATTTTTTTGCACTAAGTTTCTCAGAGATCTTTCTGTTTATAATTCCTACAGGAAACTAAAAGCAATAGTGAAATATGTTTGACCTTTTGATCCTTTGGCCGGCTGGGCTTTTTTTCACCTCTCACAAATGTTTCATCTTCTCTTGTTAGGACAATTTTTGTAATACAAATTTCTGCCATTGCACTAAGACAGTGTTCATTAAATTTTCCGTTATTGTTTTTAATTAGACCACAGAAATATGTTGCTGGCTCTTACTTCACATACCATGGGATTCTACTTAATGTTTGAATCTCAGTGGCATCCCATTAGTCATTGTCGTTTTGGTTTGGTTTAATTGTGGTCACCTTCAGGGACAGAATATGAAAGTGATCATCAAATATTCTTCTGTCTCCAGTCAAGCTGAGTAATGAGCGACTCCTTTGCTGTCCATTTATTTTATAGTTACTGCCGACCCCAGATGGCTCTTTCATTGCTGCATAGCAATGCACAAAGTGCCTGGCTTTGGAAAGTGTCCAGTTTCCCTGAAATAATGATGGGCAGCAGAGAATTAGCATTCACTGTCTTTTTTTCTAAGTCATCTTCTTTTCTCTCAACGTCTCTGATAATGACTGTCGTCCTCTTGTGTTCCTGTGCCATGTGAACCTGGATTTTTTTCTGTCTCTTGGCATTCTCACAATCATCACATTAATAAGACTGCTTAGCTATTGTAAGGACATTTTTCAGGATGCAACTTACTTTGTCTCCAAGAAGAATACAAATTCCTATATTCACCTATATATGCACCTTCATTACACAAGACTTTTGATATTGGTTACGTAGGACTGGGTACAGGAAAATTAATAAAACAAGTATGATTCAAGTTAGGGCACTATGATCTGGGTGGAGGTAAAACTAAAAGGGTAAAAACTGGTTGCATGTTTGGGCTCGAAAGGTCATGTTTAATGGATCACACTCTGCCTTGGAGGCCATTAACAAGTAGGATACTGCAGGGCTCTGTTCTGGGATTTGTCCCATTTAGCATCTCTAGCAACAGTCTGGAGGAGGTGACAGAGTATGCCCTCCTGTCAAATTTCCGGAGGCCACTTAACTGGAGGGAAATGGCAAAGGAAGACATTTCTAAAGAGAAATACAGTGCAGGAGAACACCATTGAGGTTCTTTTGCAACTCTAAAATACCCTCAATGAGAGAGACTCAGGCAAAGAGAGAGTTATAATGACAGAGGGGTGGGTGGGTGTGTGCAAGTGCATGCATGCTTGTGTGTTTGTATATGTATGTGTATGTATGAGAAAAACTTTGATGGATTCATCCACCCTGCCATTGTACTTGTGAGCTACCTGGTGCACAAAGCTACAATGAAGCAACCAGTGATTTCAATGCCCAGTGTGCTTACTGTGATACAAATCTCTGAAGTATTTGATAGTATGTAAAAAAAAGGTACTTTCAAAAAAGTGCATCTTACTGAATGCAAAGACCTACTGCATATTTTAGATCAATTAAGGAGTGAATGCTCTATCATTTAGTGATCTGAGATCTCTGATGTGTGTTACACAGTCAGAAGTAAATGAATGTTATTAAAATTGCAAGCCTAGCACTAAAAAATTAAATGCTTCACGATCCTAAGTCAGATTTCTTGTACAGAATTGCATTATTACATAGGTTTTAATTATCACATATATTGCCAAATACTTTTTCTTTCTCTGCAGGACCTCTTTCAGCAGCAGCTATACAATGTCTTGCTTTTCCTTCATTCAGTGCATGACTCCCGTTCCTTATTGCTATAAAACTTTAAAAAACTGCTCTGAAAACTAAATCTTTTTATTTCCCTTTTAGATTTTCCATATGACTTTTTATACCACTTCATTTCATGCAGTCATTTCAGAATATCCACGCATTTATTTACTGTCACAGAATTCTTTAGGATGGAGGGGAGCTATTCTCATTTTACAGAATAAGAATTGAGGACCAGAGATGAAACCTGGCACCTTCACCTGGGGAAACAAGGGACCTGGCTGGGACTTTCTGAACACCCAGCTAGAAGCCACTGCTGTGTCAGCATGACCCTCCGCTTCAGAGTAAACCACCAGGATCGGCTTCCCAGTTGCCGCTCCAACACCTGGCTTATTTCAGACCTCTTCTTTAGGATGAAAGCGAATCCCGGCCTTACTGGGAGATGTCCAGTCTAAGTGGCTGGCACTGCACGGGAGCACCAGAGTAGAGGCAAGGGTAGACTACTGCAGTGCAGGGCAGCGGTGGGCTTCCTTCATCTTGAGCTCACCTTTTCTCTTGGCTGCTCCCTTCCCTGGCACCTTCCCTACTAACAGTGGCCACCTCTCTTCTTTCTCCACACCTGCCTGCCTCTCAGTATTCCTCTAACAGCAGCGTCTTTCTGGGGCATAAATGCTTACGGCTGCATTTCATTCTCCACCATTTTTCTCCTGATTTTTCTTCCTCATTTTCCCTCCCTTCATTCACTAGCATGCATTGAGTTGAAGAACGCTGCCCAAGTACTTCAGCAGTGTGTTTTGTGTCTCATTGGGCACATTTCCAAGTGTTCTGCAGCTGTAATTTGGGCTTCAAATTTAAGTGAGCTCAGTAGCTCTCTACATGACACTTCAGGCCCTGATTAATATTTAATTAACATAGTCCTTAAGCAGTGAGTCATTGTATAATGTTTCTTTTGCAACCTTACCCTGCTTTTTGGTGTGTAATTCATGTAATCTCTTGTGAACTCTGTCACCTGCTTTAGCATCATGGACAATAAACTCCCAGTTACAGTATTGCACCATTCCAGTAAGAAAATCAGCAACTGCTGTCAGAGAAAATAATATTTTGACAATATTGAATATTTACACTTTTTAATGCGTCTGGGAATCAGAAGAAGGTACCGACTGTATTATTTTACCTCTACAAACTTCTAGCAAGTGATCCATGAACCAAGGCTTGAGAACCTCTTTCACTTTTACACTTATTATATTTACACTTATTATCATCTTTTGCTTTGGGAAGACACTTAATATACTTCTGAACGTGGCAAAAATAATTATTCTTTTGAGTGATAATTAATGAAAAAGCTGTTACAGGTGTTAAAAAACCAGGGATTTCCCCCGCTTACGCTGACTCTTCTTGCAGTGCTCCATGCACTGGCTCTTGGATTCCACTGACAGTGATTTCCACATGGTGCTTATGTATCACAGAGCAGATTTTCAAGTACTTTTTCAGGGCCATGTATTCAAGTGAGACCAACAGCTGTCACCATGATGCTTAAGAACCCAACTAAAGAACTGAGGCTTCAAAAAAAGTTTAATCAGTCTAATTTTCTCTCTGCTCATTTTAGAAGAAAAAGCAGAATAACTCTGCCAGCCCATTCTGTAAAGGATGTAATGAAATCAGCACTGAGTGGGGAGAGCCGCGTTTGAGGAGCAGCTTCCCCCCTGTGCTGTGCTAAAAGTTTATGCAGAATGAAGGGAAATATAAAGTATTGGTGTTTGATGGGCTTAAAGCTATTGAGTTAATGTCTAAATGAAGTTATGTTGTTTTATCCTCTCTCCACTTTCTCCTTTTGCTTTAAGATCTTAGCAGGTTTCCTTCTGATTATTTATTGACACTGCAGTTTTCAACAGATCTGAATCCCTGCATAAGACAAGAAGAAATAAAGTAGACTAGTATGGTACAGTAAACAGTTTGATAGGACAAGCTATCATAAGCTTACCAATGGGGAAATAAAACAGATAATATCTGGGTTGTTAAAGCCTCCCACAAGGGCAGCTGCTCGCTTTTCAGTAGGAACTCAGAAGAACATTGCAGACATCAAATGTGACATTTTTAATAGGGTTGGTACCATTGAAACACAGCTGTGCTCAACCGGCAGAGCGGCCAAGCTTGGTTCTTTCATCAATTCTATTTCTTTGCGTTACTTGCACTAACGTGCTTCAGAACAGAAGAGTGGGTCAGATCAAAGGTCTGTCTAGCTCAGTATCCTTCCTCATAAAATTTCCAGAAGTATATCCGTGGGGAGCAGAGAAAGCACACGACAATCATTTGCCCAAATATTCTTCTAGCCTTTAACAGTTTGCAGCTTGGGGACTTCCTGAGCCGAAGGTGAGGTCTATCAATTTAGTCATCCTCTAAGGTTTCTTTTCCGTAAATTTATCCCTCTAGCCCATGTAAACTTCTTAATTTCCATAATATACTGTACAAAGGAATTCTACAGTGAAACTAATTTTATTTTTTTTTTAACCTGCCATCTGCTGCCTACATTCGGTATTTTTTAGCTTTTGTATTGGGAGAAGCAAATAACAGCTGAATCCTGTTCACCATCATCATTTTACCCATCGTTTTGCTGATACCGCTATCAACCACCTTTTTTCCCAGGATGAAGAGTAAGATGAGGCAGATCCAGTAGGCAGATATGGACCATTTCCTTTTCTGAGGATTAGTAACTTTTCCGAAACCAGACATTTCAGTTAAGCAAACTGTGAGGTCACATCAAATCTGATAAATAGTTAAGACTGCAAAAGAAGAAGATAAATTGTGAAAAAGTCAAAACATTTCATTTGGACATTTTCAGAATGAAGTATTCTGTATTGCTGAAACGTTTGTTTTGACATTATCTATCTGAAACCTACCAAGTTCTGAATTCTTAAATAGCATCTAAAAAAGACTTCTTTTCTAAACAAGAAAGTGGAGCACAAGGCCTACAAAAAGACCAAATAATCAAAAAGACAACCAAATTAAATGCTTCATTTAGAATTGAATAAGAGATTTCCAGTTAAATCAAAACTATTCGTCCTAGTTTACTTTGTAGAAACATTTGAAGAGAAATGTTGTTATATTTCAATTTAGACGAAATTACTGCCGTGATTTTTCAGTGTGGCTGTGGAACAGAGACATCTGTCATGTTCCCATCCCTGTTTACCAGGCTCTGAGTGGCTTCCCCTTTTTCATAATATTTTTGGTCCTTATTTCAATTACCGTTCTTTTATGGTTGTACACATTTGGGCAATGGAAGGCAAGTACATGCTGATTTGATACTACCAACGCAGAAAGATCTGGCAAGACTTTGGCTTGTTTAACCTTCCAAACCAAAGACTAGCAAGAAATATAGCTGCTCCATATAAATACATCAGGACAGACATGGCAGGGAAAGGACAAAATATTCACTGAGTGAAGATGATTTAAACTGAAAGACAAAATTGACAAAAAATCCCAAATCACCTCGAGTGAAAGAATTTAGTTAGGAAATTATAAAATTTTTAGCTATCTGAGAAGCAAATTCATGGAGACTAAAGGGAATAGAAAAGAGTAAGTTTAGCATGGAACATGATCAGTTTATGAAAGACTTATATGATATAGTAGCCTGGGATAAAAAGCAGAACTCTCTGACTGTTTTGTGCCTTATACACACTTTACAGAAGTATAAGGGTCCAGTTCTCTCAGCGCTGAACATTTCCTACAAATCCAGCATTAAATGTGTCAAAGGATCACAGTACTACTGCCACGCACCATATCGATAGTGGCATAGATGACTATTTTGCTGAAATGTATCTGTATGCTGGACTGAATCCTTGAGGATTGCCAAATCCTGGGTAAACATGAATCAGAAAAAGCTGATCTGTAGTCTCATTCCTAAAAAAGTTGAGCTTTGCAATATAAACTGCCTACACTAAACTGAAAACAGACTACCTCTCAGTGGGCAACATTAATCCTAAACTTTTAGAATTGCAGTTTGGTCTGCAGATATGGTTTCCGTATGTTGGCTTAGGAAAAAAACCCTACAAGCTTTGCCTGCCAGGAAAAACCTGCTGTCAGAGAGACGGGCTGTCCCCCAGCATTATTGCTGTGTGAGATAACAGCTGAACAGTGATTTTACATTTTAGGGTGCTTGGATGGTCACTGTCGCCGATGGTGTGATTTGCGCTGGAGTGTTGGAGTGTTGGCTACCCTTGTGCCTGATGTCAAATGGAAATGGGGTTGCTCCAGCCAGAGAAGCAGTTAAATGCCTGCTGTTTGCTGCTCTCCTTACACTCATTGGATGATGTCTAGAAAAGATTTCTACACCATTTTCAGTCTTTGAAAACATGCCCCATCCTCAGTAATGGCTATATGCAATACATACTAGCACCAAAAGTCTACAAGGTAGAAATTATTTTACTATTTTGTTGTTTAGAATATTTTCTTATTCACATCTGTGGGGTGAATGTAACTCTCAATGTTGCAGCGCGCAGAAGCCAGCCAGGTAAGTCTCCATGTGCTGTGAATGGTACAGAAAAGTCGCTTTCTGCACCAAAATGATGATGTATGAGAAATGTGTGTGCCCAGAGGGAGAGGAAGCAAGGGGAGCACATCATGCTGCTTGTGCACACTGTGCAGCAAAGGAGCCCAGCTTCAACTGCGGCGATGGGAAGGCATCACTGGGACCAGCCTAGAGGTGTGCTGTTTTCTCAGGTTGGTGGGAAATGTGAACTTAATTCCCATCAGACTGATACCTGCCCATCACCGTGGGCTGGTCTGGCCATCCCTGGGCTGTGGTGGACCTCAGTTCCAATCCCTGTCCCTGCTCTGATCTTCTGGCTGGTCGCTGCGGGACATCACCATGTTGGGAAGGCCACTGCCCTTGCCCTCACCATCACCCTCAGCCCCCAGCTCCCCTGCCCTTGCCCCACCACTGCCTGATGCTCTCGAGGGACATCTCAATCTGTAGGTGGTTTTAGATATATGTAACCTGTATAAGAAATGACCCTGCTGACTCGAGCACTTTGATGAGGATGAGTGATGGTCATCTCTCACAAAGAATGGACTTGCACAACTACTCACCCTGAGTCCTCAGCGCAGCATTTTGGAGGAGCTGGCTTTGCCATCAGCGATGCTCTGCTGCACGTTGTCCATCCCCGGGGCCTCTGGGCAACACTGGAGGCGTTAATACACTAGCCCCCCCGGAGTTTATGAGATGGGGTCCTTAGTGTTTGTGCTGGTTTCCACTTGATGGCAGCAGAGCCCACAGCAACGGGGCGCGGGCAGGTCTGTGAGCCGTTTTCTGTTTATTATTGACGGGGGAATGGAAGGGATGCCAGCAAAAAGCTGGCTTTTAAGAAGAATATTCAGTATATTTTGGCTTGTGAATGTAATGGCGATGAGCCTGGCTCTGACAAGCACTCCTGCCTGTTTCCCAAACTGAGAGGCACAAATACAGTGTCTTTTGCAAGAGGTGAAATCTCCACCACAGAAACGACGTATGAGACCAGATTTACGCAAGTCCATGTTCTCAAAGAAGTTAAATGGCTTGGGGAGATATTTCAGATTTCAGGTTTGTTTTGCCTGTTTTCAGTATAAACAGTTCTGAATTGCTGTGTAAATAAAAAGCAGCCAGAAGTTTATAATTTCTGAGGCTGAGCCAGTTTTTGGTGTCAGCTTTACAGTTGTTTTCAGGCAAATGTCCACAGAATAAACTAAAAAAGAATTTCAGAGAATAAATAGAGAAGCACAGTAAGGACATGTAGTTACAGAAAGAATATTTTCTGCCAGATAATCAGCTGCTCTGTAGGCAAATCAGTGTTTTAATTAGGTCTGTGTTTGCAGGTGTTTCCTAAGAGCCTGATCAGCTTTGGGGGAAAGCATTATGTGGTGTAAACTCGAGGAGCTTGAATTTTTCTGAGCTTTATCTCCAGCTCTGGAGCCACAAGTCAACTGGCAGCTGCATCATTTACTGTGATGTTGGTTGAACTTTTCTGGCATATTGCAAGGTCTGGAATGAAGGCTGCTCTTCTCATTTTTGTCTCTGTTCCAAGGTTACGTTAACAGAAATGGCATATATATTTCAAATCACGTGTGACACCAGTATAAAAATGAGACTGAAACGTTATTCTTATCTTCTTGGAAGTGTTTGCTGTTGCTATTTAATTGCTTTCCATTTTCCTGCCAGGATAAATAGTAGTTTTTAAACTATTCCTCATTGTAAAGTCATGCACTTTGCAAACTGAAGGAAAGAGCCAAAATGTCAGCTGTGTTGGATGTCTCTGTTTAATGGATTCTGGTGGAATAGCAGCTGGCCGGCTTAGCCCAGTCCTCGGAAAGCAGGGCAGAAAAGTTCTGATGGAGAGAATCAGAAGTTCACAGAAATCTCATCTACCTCTTTTCCTGACAAGTCAATTTTTGAAAATGTTTGCTCGTTGTGAAGCTAGATACAATATGCCACTCCACCACCTTGTGTCCCTTCAAAAGCACATAAACCCTAGAAAAATAAAGCCATAATAAAAAGGAATTTCTTATAAGAATTAAAGAAGTAAACAGATGGGCATATAACCCCTTGTCCAGTCTTACCTCTATTAATTGCAGGTCTTTGGACTGGAAATATGGTGTTTCGCGTACTGCGGGGGCCATAGAAGGAGTTAGCAAGAAGAGCAGTGATAGTCAAGACTGTGTTAGTTACTTTCAGGTTGTTCATCTGTTTTTCATGGGAAAGGCTCAGGGAAATGACGTAAGACCCTATAGAGTGGACATCTCACTCCATCTTCTCCTTTTGTTTGGGTTTCTTCAAGTTCACAAGACTTCAAGAAGACTTTGAGAGCTTATGGGATGTGGGGTGGGATAATTGCCAAGGCAGCTGCCAGAGGCACTGGACTGAGGCCTAGAGAATGATGCTTGCTTTCCTTCTCTCAACCTTTTTAAAATTACTGCTTCCAAAGATGTTTCCCTACTTTTTTTTTTTTAATTTAATGAAGCCTGTATTTGTGGTTTAGTAACTTCTGCTCTTTACAGATATCTGTTGTACCGGTCAACGTTAACTCTGAATTGCTTATTCACTGCTTTGAGACAGGGTTATGAATAGTGGCGACTGTGTGACAAAATCTGTCCACCATCTATATTGAGACGCGCTGGTTTTTGGCCTAAAATTATTCTGTGACTACAGTGCATGACACATTTTTAAAATTCCATGAATCATGTTTTAATTTAGTCTTTGGGGAATGTGGGAAATATACATTACAAACCTCTGACACAACTGTCATAGCCAAGAATGTCAGAGTTTTAAACTTGCCTAGGTCTTTGGATTCTGTTTATGAAGGGTTAAAGGGTTAATACTGTATTAATTGTTACAAATATATTACAGTTGTAAATCAAGCACAGGCACATCAAAAGTGTTTATAACCTGTGGTCATGGACAAGCTGTTCACCTACTGGAGTCACAAAAAAAGATCTATATTGGCTGAAATAACCATAAATTAGGACATTTATTACACATGAGTAATGTTTACAGCCCTCCTTTGCAGGCAACTTTGATCCAGGTTTAGTTTTTAAAGTCTGAACTTTCTTGGTATCAATTTCTGTGAAACTTCTCGAGGCAACCTTCAGTGTTAGCGCTAGATTGCAAAATACGGTGTCCATCAGGCAGCTCTGTTGGTTGTACAGCAACTGAGTTTTCTAGCAAACACACAGCACTATTGCCAGTGGGACAAGATCAGATCTAAAGGAAAGTTGGTGGCATGTTCCAAAGGGTAACAACTCGAAAAGGCATTTTTTTTTCTCCTTTGCTCTATTGCCAGATTAATTTGTTAAGTATAAATAATTATTTAATGCTGCTGGCTATATTAAAGTGTTGGTTTCACATGAATATTTATTGCTTCTTGGTGAATATCAATCTATTTTGTATGTTTAATTATGCATTAAGGCATTTAGCATTTTCATAGGTATCATTTGATTGCTATTCAAATCAAAAGAATGATATATAAAACTTCCCTTTGTCACTTAGTATAGTCAGCTTTAAACATAATTATTTCTCTTTATATAACATTGTAATGTTTAATTTAATTAGACCTAAATCTTCATTTAGGCATCTATTTGATCTTTGATATTATTTATAGGGTAACAGCCAGTGGCATGGACAGGTTTCAATTACTCTTACTCACAAAGGTTTGAAATTGTGGCATGAATTGGAAAGGGATTGGCAAAGGCATTTAGGTTAGATTATTAGCTAAAGAAAGCTAATATTAAAAACCAAACAAAACCCCAGGTTTTTTTCCACGTTAAATGCTCAGGTCTTTTGAACCCCATATGGTTCTTTATGTTTTTGATACTGATATATTTGAAAATATATCAAGAGATTTGGAGAGGTTTTTTTTAAAAATTCAGAAGAGAAATAAAGACGTTCAGGAACTGTGAAGGGCTTTTCTGGATCAGTGAGTCCAGGTTCTCATGGTACAGGAAGCCATCATATGTTACCCTTTTTGTTACTGGCAAAACTTAAAAACAGTTTTCCTTCCCCTCCCTTATTAATCCTCTTTGAAGCTTTTTCCCACTTCAGTAAGAGTTTAAAAACATTCTTCCAATCTGAAGACAAAAACTTATTCATAACCAGTCATAGCTACATGTTCTTTCTTTACCTTAAGTATCTCTTCTGCTCGCTGTTTAGCTTCTAAGCCAGCTGTGTCTCACCTCATGTTTTGTTAGACTGAGCAAGCCCAGCTTGGAGTCTTCCTCCCAAAATAGGTTTTCTCTTCCTCTGACTGAAATAACAACCCTTCAAAGCACCTGTTCTGGCTGATTTTATCCTTCTTGGTTGGCCTGGGGTGCGTGGAGCTGTGTACAGGGGTTTGGATGAGAGCTCCCTATGATTTCTCCAGAGTCATTCCCACCTTTCTTTCCCTGCTGCCTACTTCACCTAACACTAAAGCTGAAACGACACTGGGAGAGCAAAGCCTGCCAAGCTGAGTTTGCCTGTGACAAGGAAAAGGCAAGGACTCTCGACGAGAGTTTTTCATGAATCCACGAGATGGATGTGTGTTCCTCCGCTGGAGACAGGACAAATTCTGCTCACAGAGACCCCTTTCTAACAATAAGTCATCTTTTGGAGATAGATTTTTCCACCTTGTTTTCCGAAGCAAATAAGGCCAAGTGCTACAATTGGGACATTTTACCTGGGAAATGAGTTTCAGATACTAAAGAATAGCTTATTTCGAGACCTGCGATGAGGACTGGGCCACATGCATTTCACTTTCTCTCTGCTTCTAGTTTGGCAGGAGGTGTCCTAGGTATTCCCTGGGGAATGACACAGCCTTGCCCACGGAGAAGCATCAAGCTGAGTGGGAGCGGGGAATGATGGCGCTTTGGCACAACTTCTCAGCATCGTCTCATGTCTCCTTGTGCCACATGCAGAAATAAAGACTCTCCAGGTACTTGTGGGTGAGTCAGCAGAGCTGCTCCTACCACTCACTGCAACCACCCCCACAAACCACCATATGCCCTGATGCTTGGCTGCTCCACACACCACCTAACACCTGTATAAAATGTCACAAAAATTCTTAATCTACCTCTAGTGTTTTGTGTGGTTTAGTCACTTGATTAGAAAGGATTTGAAGCAAGTGCTCTTGGAGACTTACAAGTACTAAATAGTGTATGAAAACATGCAATCTTAAACTATATCGGCCAGATGCGGGCTCTGCGCTTTGCTGCTAGAACAGCTCTAGAATAAAATGCGAATAGACTTTCTACCTCCTCGGTTGCTCAGTGGGACCTGTAAATGGGTGGTAAAGACAGCAACAGAAACACCAGTGCCTAATGCATAGCAAAATGCAGGCTCTATATCCCTAGTAGCTCAGGGAATGACCACTGCAAAGGCAAATTGAGGGTTATTCTGAATAATGGCAACTGCTAGTTCTCAACCCAGGGCGTTGTTAGGCTGTTTTCTCAGAGATGGGCAAGATTTAGGCCCCGCTGTCCTACAAAATTACATATTTCAAACCTTTCAAAACATTACACATGACAATCAGACATTCAGAACCACCCAGCAAGGCAAGCCCTATATTTTTAAGTCTTTCTTTGCCAAGTATGTAATTTTCTTGTCTACACACACACACAGAGAAATCTCTTACTGTAGACTTTTGTTATTGAAAGAAGTAATTTTCCTTTCTTTTTAGGAATAGCCTAAGTAGCTTATGCACTTATTTTATCACTTACTTATTGTTATGTGGGAGCTATTAATTATCTACCAATTCCAGCTTATAGGGGTGAAAATTTTTTGAAGTTGCTTTATAGTGACAGAGATACGAGAAACGCCTAAGTTACAGTTAGGAAGTTTTGGCGACTACATTTCTTTTATTCAGCTATTGTAGGGTTTTTATGCCTGGCACTTTGAATAATTTCTGGGTAGTTCAAATATTTTCTGCTCATGCAAAGTCCTGTACAGAGTAACAGGAGGAAGAGAAATTATAGGAATTATTCTGGTCAGAGAAAAAAAAAAAACTGCAAAGAATCTCTGTATCAGCCTAATTTCTCATGGAAATTCATTTCTCAGCTGGATTCCTTCCACTGAGGATGCTTTATCTCTCCTCATTCACACTACTATTGATCTTTAAAATGAAACAAACTCTTGTTCTTTCAACTTAAAAAAAAAAAGTTAGAAGTTTTCATAGTTTGGATACTATTTTCTTTCTCCTCTTCTCCTCTTCTGGCATTAGATGTAATAGAATGAACAATCTTAATAGTTTTCAGTTTTACTTTTTGCACTTTTTAAATTGAGAAAAGCCAAAAGAGCTTGGCAAGAGGGAAAAGAAACTCTTCCAAGTACAGAGAACATAAAGTTACAGAAAAGAAAAAGAAAAAAATAAAGCAGAAAAAATGATGAAAACTTCCTGGGCAGCTTTATTCCACTGAAACTTTTGGCCAACAAACCAAAAATCTTCTATTTCCCCACCTTCCCATGAATTAATAAAACTGGAGAAGAGAGTATGGGGAAAAAATCAAAATGCTGATGAATTAAACAGATATATGTTTGGAAACCAAACATCAAACATAAAGAATGTGTTTCCAAGAATATCTAGATCTCGCACGTCTTTGTAAGTCAGAAGTTGTTTACCTGAAGTAATTTACACTGGCACAAACTTTTTGTAGCACAGTTAAACTTGGCTTCCTCCGCAGATATTTGTCCTATCCGCATTGTCTGGGTTTTCTGTTAGGAATTAAACTTTATTAGTCTGCTAGATGTAAAAGGTGAAAGTCTCAGTGTGCATTTCTCAGTCTCCTTTCTACCTTCTCCAAGTTCTAGATTTTTTTTTTACATGCAGGAGTGATATAAGGTGTCTCTAATCAGCGTGCAACAAGCACAGCTGAGAAGGAACCTTTTAGTTAGAGAGCAAGGATCCCTCTGCCGGTCTCTGACACTTTAAAAACTGGAATATCCTTCTGACCTCGAGCTACACTTGTGGAGAGCAAGAGCGCCACAGGATAAGATCGGTTGCCGCTAGATTAAAAGACCTACACAAGTCTAAAGATGTTCTGATAAAATTACTCTCAGGTAATTCCAATCATCTGTATTTTTAGACCATTCTTAGCTTTTTAGTCTTAATTGGTGCCAGATGTGTCCATCATATTACCTGTTATATCATCTGGCTGACAATTTAAAAGTAATATAATGGGACATAAAAGCCTAAAATTAAAGAACACTTAATGGTACTTACTGTATTGATCTAAAAATAAGAAGTTACAAGGAAGAAACAGTACCAGCTGGGCTAGCTCATCAAAGAACTGTACCATCGACCATGGATGTGTCTAACAAATTGCCGTACTTTTACAAATGGACCAAAGCAGCAGCTGGTGTAAATTAGTACAGGTCCAGTTACTTCATCAGAATGAATGCAGCATCAGCACAGAATCTCATACTTTAAACTCCACCGAAAGCAAGATGAGAGGTGACTGCTAGCTAGCTTTCTGCTGAAACTTTTATTCATGAATGATACATTAAATCAGGAAAAATAAAGGGTGCTACTATAACTGTTTTATTTATACCATGTAGCATTACTTCTGGGCTTACAGCCCTGTAAGGCTGTCACTCTCCAAACATAACTAAGACAATTCTCTTCGCTCTAGAGAGCTCCACCATCTAAACAAGGAGTAAGTTTGAAAATAATACTAGTTAAATTACAGAAAACTCTGGAACTGAAGATGCAACCTTAACTTAACGGTTTTATCATGCTTTGTGGTTCAGTTGTTATAGATCTTTCTCCTGCAGTTTTTTTCCAAGTTTTGGCACTAACTAGAGGGAACACCTCAAATGCATCCTCAGGCTGTGAATAAAGCTGAAGTCCTGAGACCTACCTCTCATTACCAGACTGTATGGTCAGGTCACATCTACATGATTAAATGAGTGTGATCCTTGACCCCCGGGCCAGGTCCACATGGCTGACGGCAAGTTGCCCATCTGCATCCACACAGCCTTGCAACTGGGCTCGGGTCTCCCCCGGGTGCCATTTGGTGCCCCTGTAGCCCTGCAACATGGTTACTCTTCTGTCTATTTGCATTTTGGGGTGTCTGTAATGTTGTAAGAGCTGACTCTGAGCCTACTGGTGTGTTGTCTTCATAGCATGAAACTGCAGGTACATGTTGCCAAGCCTAACACGTGGCATGAGGGCACTTGGGAGGTGTTTGGTCCTTCTGCAACAGCACTGGAGGACGAAGGCAAAACCTGAGATGGAGGTCTCCATCCATACTATGTTTTTGGAGCTGTCCCAGGGATGAGCTCTCCCCAGGTCACACTTGGATGATGCCTTGCACAGAGCTATCTGGGATTTTTCCAAATGTTTTTGGCAGACCAGATTTAGCCCCATAATCAGAACCACGTCTTTGAAACCTTCAAGCTCCAAGAAAGGCACGAAAAGAAGGTTTCAAAAAAACCTCAGCACTTGAAATGCACCCAAAAAATATCTGACCGTGTATTTTGGGTCTAAATGGAAGCTAAGTTATTTTGAAAGTCTGGTCTTGCATAAGATGACATACAAGTAGAAAGCTCTGAAAACACCGGTTGGGTATATGTACCCAGCGTGATTACTCTGACATCCAAATACGTGTTTTATGGGAATTGCAAACCTCCAGTTCTCAAATCATGTTGGTATCTATTTAATTCCTCTAGCTTTTCTTATTCCAGACACTGGTTACCAAAAACCAGAAAATGGTTATTGATCCTGTCAGGTCCCACATATTCGAATGGGAACTGATTTAAAAATTGCCATTAATTATATTAACTAATTGGGTGAGTTTAGTTTAGATTGAAATTGATATTTCTAATTGTATTGGTTCCAGTTTTAAGTGAAGTTTCTTCAACAGTTTTGTTAGGATAATGAGGGAAAGAGAACTGTGATAATTAAAAAGACACAGTCACTATATATCAGATGAGTCTCATTACTATTATTCTTAGTACTAACTGAACACATTTTCATCTGGAAATATTGCAGCTATCTTTGTTGCATTTATCTTCTACTAATTACTAAGTCCAGTAAATTTTGCCTGGTCCGGGCAAATTTGCACAGAAAAATATTACTTCATCTATTTCCTTTTGTATTGCCAATGCCACAGCTAATCAGACGGGCAATGCCTTTCACCACAAATCTGCAAGATAATCCCGTTTCAGAACTACTATCAGAAGATTTTTAACAGAAAAGGAAACATAAAAAACAATCTATTTGCCAGGCTAGTTAGAAGAATAAACAGGCTAACAATTTTAAAGAAAAAAAGATATAAAGAATAAAACCTTGCAACTGTACTGAAGTATTTCAATTTTTAAAACTTTGATGGATAGTGTCACCTTAACTTAGAAATGCTCTTTGTTGTCTACCTGGCCCAAATACTTCATGACTTCAAATAACCTGGCTAAATTCAGTCTCTGAGTGAGAAATGTCCCCTCATCAGGCACTGTCGAATTATTGATATCTGCTCGTGGCTGTCCGCTCCTGGACAACATCCTGCCGAAGCAGCAGCAGTAGATCCATCTCGCCGAGCCCAAGTGAAAAAATAAACTACAGCAAAACTTCCTTTGCTTCTTGTGTTACGCAGAGTTTCGCTACTGTATAACCTATAATAATTCCAGGTTCCAACAGGCTTTGCATGTTCAGAAGCCTAAATCTCAATGCGCATTTTAAAGGATTCTTACGTGCCTGAAAACACAAATAGCTATTTGGATTTTCAGCTGCTCTTAGATGCCTCATACCTGTTTATTGCCATGATATATCATCTTGCTGTTGCATATATAAGTATATATATATAAGTATATATCATCTTGCTATTTGCATATATAAGTATATATATAAGTAGTATGTAGTAGATATATATTATGTACAATGCAGTATATAATATATAATACAGTATACAGCATATATATAACATGTACTATATACATATAAATACATACTATATATGTATATGCCATATATAAAAATATGTTTTTATATATAGTGTAAATAATAAGAAGCAATAAACTTGCATTTGAGCATGGAAGATTCAGACTGAAGATTGACAGAAACATTCTGGTGGTCAGGATGGTGAAGCACTGGAATATACTGGGCTGGCAAATCGCATTCACTCAATGTCTGTAAGAACAGGTCAGGAGAACGCCAGGACCATCTTACAACTGGATGATTTTGTGTTACTGTAATTGGATGCTTTTCATTTTGCTTTTATGAGGCTAAATTGCATACAAATAATTTTCAATCAATTTACTGGAGAATATACTTCCGATTGACAGTGCATTGAAACAGAAAATTTGACGAAAATATTCAGATAAGCAAAAAGAACATCTAAAATAACTCAGCAGTCTCTGATTCAAAATTAAATTGCTGTGCTCTGAGAATTTTTGAATACCTGATAAAAATCACCTGTTTTCCTAGAGAGGTGGTGGATGCCTGAGGCCTGTCAGTGTTTAGGAGGCATTTGAACAATGCCCTTAATAACATTTTATTTTGGTAAGCCCTGAAGCGGTCAGGCAGTTGGATTAGATGATCGTTGTATGTCCCTTCCAACTGAACTATTCTATTCTGTTCTGTTCTGTTCTGTCCTATTCTATTCTATTCTATTCGTGTTTATTACTGAGGGAATGTTATTTATGCCTTTCATTGTTACAGATGGGGTTTCAACATAACATGGGGAATAATCACACAAATACTAACTATTTCAGAAATATTAGGTATTTTTGTTTCTTTTTGGCATATGTGTGTCACGGTTAACCTTAGGTAAGGCAGGACTATTCCTAGATTTGCTCAAACAGATGCAATTTTTGTTCTTCTAACAAAACTAAAGCTGACCAGGATAGGCAGATCGGTGCTTTTCCTCAATGTAATCCATCCTTTGCTCATGATGATCTCTTGCATCTCTTTCTGACTGTGAGCCAGCAGTGAGTGAAAGGGGCTGTGGGAAGCAATAGCACGGCCAGCGGGGTGGTGGAAGAACTCCCTGATGTTTCACAGCTACAGGTAAGCAGGATAATGTGACTGCCAGCAATCATCTATGGTGCAGGAGGCTACATGCTAAAAGAAGCTCTGGCGTTCAAAGGATCTGAACAAAAGAACTGATGTCAGCGTTGATGAGCAAAGGGACTTCATTCTGCCACCTCAGCTGCCATCACCTTGTTTCTTTTAAAGCTTTTTCTTGCCACCATGCATAAACTGTAAGCATCCTGGTTTACAAAGCAGGTTGCTGCTTGGCCTCTGTTCAGACCAGCAATTTGCCTTTTCGGGGCAAATTACTCCTTCAGAAAGAGGATTTATACCCCCAAAGCTTCCCACACAGTAGCGCTCCAGTATGCACATACACAAATTAAACCCTCAACAATCAATTTAACTCGTGCATAGAGACACTTTATGGACAGCTTACGAGGGGGGCTGTTTGCTGGCCAGGCTTTTCCAGCCTTTTTCTCTATCTGCTCTGCTTGCTTTGCCTGCTGCAGGCCCAAACCGGCCTGTTAAACAGCCTTTGATACCTCAGCTGGCTTGTTCAGAACTGGCTGAGGTACCTCTCATGACATTAAACTACATTTTTGAGACTGAACCAGTGGAAGCCAAAGAAAGTGTTTAAACAGTTTCACCTGGCTGTCAGTATTATTTCAGTGATTGTAACTCACCTCTGGGGAAAGGGTACCCTGCTACATCTGTCTTGTACTCTCCTGAAGTGAGGACAAGGAAAGCGAAAAAAGAGTATTTAAGGTTAAGAAAGCATCTCTGGAAGGGAAGGAACAGCTATTGTTTTTACTACCTGAAATCACTTCTGGTGCTTTACCGGAAACCACTTTATTGAATGTCTCCTGCAAAACTCTTGCAAATGAAAGATCTGGCCACCAGGATTCTTTGTTTGCTCAGAAAGGAGCAGTGCAACCCATCACACACGTCTCTACCTCACAGGGATATCTGTTCACACGTCCTTGGGTGGCAATCAAGCCATTGGCTTGGGTGGGCTACTTGGACTATAGTCAGGGATTGGATAACAAAGCAGTAGGAAGGATGAGGATGGATGATTCCCATGTGCATGTGTATATATGATGTGCAATGAAGTCCCTCCTTTGTCCTCTGTAGAAGGCAAAAGACAGATTCTCAAACACTCCCTGCCTGGTTATTTTCCCTTTGATCCTAACACGATTTTTCACTCCACAAGGCTGTGGGCCATATAGTATGTTCTGGCAAGGAGCCTGTGCTAACTCTACAGATTAACTCCAGGAGGTGTCCGGCAGCTCCTCTCTGCAGAATTCATCACCAGCACTTGGGCTCTCCTGTCAACTTTGGCTCTTCCAGCTCACGCCATATGAAAGAAGCTATGCCTTCTGGGCATCAGACTTCTCAGCTGTGTTAATTAAACCCTACAGGCTAACCTATGTCAATATAGTTTCTTCATATCCCATTCTAAATATGGTCAATAAATAGCTGGCAGGAAAAGATTATTTTTTTTCTGAAGTGGGTCAATTAGAGAAATAATTTGAGCGTCGCCCCCGAGAATAGCTGGGAAGAAAATGACATTGACATTATTGGCAGATTTCCATCATTCATCTGTATCAGCCATGTGTTGGCTTTTGTCAATAAGATTTTATTTTTGTCCGTTTTTTTCTTATAGGCATGAGAATTCTTTACAGCCTGTTAGGCTACCCTGAGATATATTTAGAAACACAATTAGTGATCCTAACGCTTCATTCCTCTGTCCCCAGGGGAACTTAATTAAAATTGTTTCCAGTTTAGGCTTGTGCAGCAAATAATATGGCTTATCAAATGAGGGGAAACATTTTGTGCAAACAAACAGAAATTAAAATTTAGTCAGTGAAAACTGCATTCTTCCTGGGCACAGAGAAGAAAAAGATCATGTGGCCAGCCTTGTAATAAATACATTGCTTTCCAGAAAGGAAGCAAGAACCAAACAGAACTAAAATGTAAAAGCTAGATGAGAACTTGCATCCCAGCTGGAAAATCGTATTTGAAAAATAATTTCTGTCCAAATAGCCTCTCACCTAACTTTTAAGGAGTATTTGGACTCCTTCCAACTTATAAGGAGTTTTCAAGCAATACTGAGGACTGAATAGCACAGCACGCCACAGCTTGACTCCTCTGTCATCAGGACTCTGACTTGCCCCCTTCAACTCCAGGCTAAGTCACAGTACAGAGGTGAGAGACTGGGTTATCGCGACATACCTAATGCAGATCTTCTGTTCGTGGAAGACCAGTTCACTGAGCATTAAATAACACGATCTGTCATAAACCCAGGATTTATTCTCCCCATTTAATTTGGAATGATGGTTATCGCTGTTGAGAGTAGAACTGAACATTTTATCTTCCGTCTCTAGGAAGTATGTGATAGACCCACTGGGGAAATATTTCTCCAGAAGCACTTTTCTGCATCAGATTTACCATGCTTACAGTTCCTGAAGAAGTTCTTTTCTTCACAGCAGGTTGGAAAGGCAGAAGAAGGTCCCTTCTGGGATGAGCGGAATGAGCTCTGTGGAGAAAGGCAGCATGGGAGCTACCTCTTCTGTCACAGTGGAGAGATACTGGAGACATCTGTGATGGCCTTAGATTGGAGAGACCAAGATGTAACCAGGTGCAGAGACATGCACAAACACACATACACACATCTTATGTACCATACAAAATCTCTCATGGGACATACTGTCTGCAAACTCAAATTTTAACAATAACTGATAAAAAAAACCTGTTTTGAACTAGAAGTTATAACATGACTCAAATCATAGAATGGTTTAGGTTGGAAGGGATCTTTAAAGATCACCTAGTCCGACCCTCCTGCCATGGGCAGGGACATCTTTCACTAGATGAGGTTGCTCAAAGCCCCTTTCCTCAGTTGTTTTTCTCAGTCAGCTGAGGGTGATTATTTTTAGTGAAGCTGACTTTTGATTTGAGGATCTTAAAACTGTAAATCAACTGAAATCACAGAAATAACTGACCCTAATAATCTAAACACCTTCTCCCAGTGACCGGCCTTCCACTGGGAAAGCATTCAGTGGAAAGTCTTTGCCACAGGGAGTGCTCTGCCTGCTGCAGCAAACCCCATCCATCCGCAAGACATTCCTGGCATCCCTCTCCCTTCCTTCCCTGTGCTGTAGCAGGGGATCAGCCAGGGACCCCCTCAGGGCGAGGATGGCCAGAGCACTGGCTGGGAACAGAATCTGACCATAAGGAGTAAATGTGACTCGGAAGAGCTGCGCAAACTGAGAAACTGGAGCGTGTTTAGAGAAGAGCAATGAAGGTGAAGGGTCTGGAGAACAAGTCTTATGAGGAGCAGCTGAGGGAGCTGGGGGTGTTCAGCCTGGAGAAGAGGAGGCTGAGGGGAGACCTTGTCGCTCTCTACAACTACCTGAAAGGAGGGTGCAGCCAGGTGGGGGTCAGTCTCTTCTCCCAAGTAACAAGCGATAGGACAAGAGGAAACGGCCTCAAGTTGTGCCAGGGGAGGTTTAGGATGGATATTAGGAAAAATTTCTTCACCAAAAGGGTTGTCAAGCATTGGAACAGGCTGCCCAGGGAAGTGGTTGAGTCACCATCCCTGGAGGTATTTAAAAGATGGGTAGATGTGGCCTTTAGGGACGCGGTTTAGTGATGGTTTTGTCAGTGTTAGGTTAACGGTTGGACTTGACAGTCTTAAAGGTTTCTTTCAAACAGAATGATTCTACGGTTCTATGATCCTATAATTCTGTGTTTAGATGTATATTTGAGGCGAGGCTTTCTATTAAAACTCTTTAACCATTTTTTTTAATGATCTGTTCCAGTGACAATGCAAAAGGAACAGTTAGGATAAACTAAACCTCTGTTTAAAGATTAGATGGGAGACAGGTACTACATGAATACTCAGCGATGAGGCGAATTTGCATTTCTTGCTAGCCATAAATACTAGATTGATAATTTTGATATTCCAAATATAAGCCAATGAGAAGCGCTTTGCAGGCAGAATTTGAAGAGAGGGAAGAGTCTGTATAAATTCTTGCCCAGTAGACCAGTGTATGTGAAAGGCACACACAAAGGTACAAACATTACTGTGAGTATGTGAGAAAAAAATGTGCAAAGCTACTGGAATTAAAACAGAATAAAACATTCCTGGAAATCAGTCAGGAGTAATTCTTCCCATACGGCGTGCTAAATGCGCTGTCTTCATATTTGTAAGGGAGGTATTTTGAATTAAAAGTAGATTCTTTAACATTCTTTTTTTTTGTTTTTAGAAAAACTTTTTTTCTTAATAGAAAAATGGCATTTTTTCTTAGCACACTAAGTTTGGAATTGAAGAGGTGTTGTTATATCGCTATGAATAATGTTGCTTTATCTATTTCAGCTAATGTCATTGATTTAAGGGATCAGCTCCTTTCAAGGATTTATTTGATTTATGGGGTCAGATCCTCAGAAAAGCTGAGGATCCCTTTCAAGTGAAGTCCCTTAAATTATTGTGCAATGCTCCCACGCCCTCCCACACAGAATAAGATTTTCTTGGTAGCTGAAGTTTTGTAAAGCATTTTTTTGGTAAGAAGAGAAAGCATTACCCTAAAAAGTGTTGTCTAATAGTCACATCTCAATTTTTTTCTCTCTCCTTTCCCAACAGTGTAGTGAAACGCTACTGTATGAGCTGGAGCAAGCCACACAGCCTGCCGAGGTCTGACATTCTTTATCTTTAAAAAAACCCTATCAAAATATCTCAACAGAGTGTTGCGGGACTCCGCCTTTCAGGCGCTGATGAATTGCCTGGGGGCTGTTGCTGCGTGTTCCGTACCCGCCTGCTGGTCCCCGAGTGTTGAGATGCAGGAGTGGCAATGCTGGCGTGCTTGTGCTCTGCTTTCAGTGAAATGCTAATCAAAGAAATACATCCTCAGATGTGGATTTTCAATTTCGTTGACTCCTCCCACTTAGCAGAGTGGGGCAATCCTCCAGGAGGAATCGGCAGGAGAGGAAATCTCACTAGTTTATGACTGAACTTGCTGAGTTTGCAAACGATATTAAATGAGAAATCCGTCCCATGATTGCAGGCAGCCCAAATGTCCCGCTCAGTCCCCTGTCTTCTAGTCTGTAAAAAAAAAAGAATTGGGGAAAAAAAGGAACATCTTTTACTGACTTGGGAACAGTTTTGCGAGGGTTCACCACCTGCATCACATTAGTACTTCAAGATAAACATCCCTTGATGCTTATGATGCCCTTGCAATCACATGGGCTGACTGACGACCGAATCAGGCCTGTAGCCATCCCTTATTGCTGTCACCGAATGGTACTGTGGAGCAATTCTGTGAGCAGCTGTTTTCCTCCACATGAGACGTTTGCCATTTTGCTCTAATTTGTACTGTTTAACTCCTATAATGGGAGTCGTTGCAGCGTTTCATTAGGACTATTCCTTAACCGTGAACCCCGCAAGGAGCAGGACATTACCAAGCTGCAGTCGCAGCTAAAACCAAACAGCCCTATTTATTGTTCGGTTATGTCTCCATCCTGTAGGGATTAAAACCATTAGGATATCATTGAAGAAATCAGCCTAGCCATGATTGACCATTAATACAAGCAATTAGTAACCCCAAAATAAACCTCTATCTTTAAATAAATGCAAACATGTTTATTTAAGCAAATGTCACTCACGCAAATGCCATTGGAACCCCTAACTAATTTTCTTCCAGAAAAGTATCCAAACACATGCTTTGGAAGCGCTATTGGCATATATTAAAACATGTGCTGTTACTACCCTGTCCTGCTGTATCTAAGCGGTATTTAGGCATGTGCTCTCTATCTAGGAATAAATAGGCTTTTTTCTCTCTGCTTAGAAGTGCCCCCAAATTTTGTGTCCAGCAATGAACTGGAATAGATAAAGACACTTTTATTGATTATTAAATGGCAAACCAACCAAGTCTTGCAAGCCCAAGAATGCCTACAGCTATTGGCACATTCATATCTATTACTGACAACTCGTTGCTGAATGGAAACTAATTCCAAGATCAGGCAAGGCCTGAAAATTTCAGGGTTTTTTTCAGGATTGCTTAAAATGGCCTGGATGGATATGCATGGATGTTGCAAAGGGACCTTTCTGTATGATGGGAGAGAATATTTTAGAAGGGATACAGCTAATTAGGGCGGTTACTTGCCTACTCATATCTACTGGTCTGACTGTCCCAAGTTTGAGAAGGAGCAGCTCAAGACACAAAGTGTACAGTTCCTCTACATGGATGTTCTCTGCCGAATATGTGTAGAACTGAAGAAGGCTTTTTCAAGCAGAAGGAAGGCACCAAGAAGGCCACGTACACTTCTTCACACGCTGCTTACCAGCCCTATGTTGGACACAATGTAATTGCAAGCAGCACAGATGAGAGCTGTATTTTGACACAAAGTCCTGTCTTTTATGGATAAAGTCTAAATCTCAGCAAAGACAGCAAAGACAGCTGGCTCAGCTCTACAGAGGATTTAATAATTTTTTTGCAGCAGAAATCGGAATGGTGTTTTATGGCTTTTCCTTCTCCCTGGCTTGCTTATACAGGCTTGTGCTTTAACACATCTGGTATCTATGTAGAAATCTTGAGCTCACTTAAACTTAATTTCCAGAGCTTGGCTTCAGGCTATGAAGATGTTGGGCCAGTGCTCAGGAACAGAGGTCTGGTTTCCTACTTACTGCTACACGAATATGAAAAATAGCTGATGTGCAGGTTCTGAGCAGAAACAGCAGTTAATGATGCTGAGTTCACATAAAAATCGGTTCTGGAAACCATGCTTCTATAATGAATATATTTCACTATATTACCCAAACTCTGGATCACTTGAAATGCCACCAAGTCTCAGCTTCTAGAGTTTTCAAAAATTTCTGTTTTCTTGTCAGTCTGCTGATCTCTAGCTTTAACGTCTGATGGTGGTTTGTTGGGATTGTTTTTTTGCTTACTTATTCAACATGGAACCTAAAACCATGAAAGTGTATCTTCTTCCCAAACTACCCTCAATGGACCTATGAGCATCTCACTATTTATGCCAGAAAAACAGTAGTCTCCTGTGTCAACACCACCAGTGATTCCCAAGAACGTAATGAGAATTAATCAAAAATGCAGCCAAGACAAAGACAAAAGAAAGAATACCTTTATAGAGATAAAAGGAGTTAAAAAGTCTTTGGAGCTAATTGCTTAGAGGTAGTTAGAAAGGTTAATAGAGTATAACATAGCGATATATTTCCTCCTCCTCAGTAGAAATAGCATTGCTTATCTGTATTTACATTACAATACACATCAGCACAAAACCATTATCACCACTAGAAAATCATGTACCATTTAAACAGGCTTCAACACGTAACAAGTTGTATGGTTTGCATATAAACTCAATGGGCTTGACATGTGAAAACAAGATTGACCATCTGCATGCCATCGTTGGGTAGACGTCATACTAAAGACTCTCATTTGCTGAAACCTGCAAGGATCTTCTTTATTTTCAAGTCAATCTCAATACAAAACTCCTACCAGAGATAAGCTGGGGCTTCGCTGCCAGTAATGCTTCAAACTCTATCTCAACCGCAGCACCAGTCACACCATGGCCATCACTGTAGCACAGCGTCTAGAGGAACTCAGTTTCTGGAAGAACAGCTGATTTCAGTGGGAAAAGGAAAGTATACCATGGTTTAACAGGCTTTTACATTTTTTTCTCAACAACATCTTGTCCTGAGACCTAGATCTGGCCTTTGTCTACTACAGAGGTTACAGATTTGAACATACATCGTTCATTAGTAGAAACTGGATTCAAGGTTCTTTGGGCTCTAAGGATATTTTGTTTGGGGACTCTGCCTGGAGTATCATTCATTAAACAAATCTGGCTGGCATTTATGATGATAGTATGTTATTTTCCCAAACTTGCTTGATTGCGCTTCTGCCTTGGATCAGCTATGATAATATTTATTCCAATGGGATCTCATTAGTTGCAATGCAGGAAATTACTGCTAAATTAACTGGCTCAAAATATTAGTTCTACATACATTTATTCATAGAGCTATTTATAAAAATGGTTGGGCTCAAGTAAGTTTAAGATTCTTCATTAAAGAAGCGATATGTTCGTATTAGTACTTTAGTCTTTTGGATCTGTCACTCTGTAGGGCCTGACACTAAACTCACTGAAGTTGTAGGAAGGTTCCCATTGTGTTTGAGGGACTTTGGATCAGACTGCTTATGGTGACGCTCCTTTGGATCATGTTAGATGTAAAAGAGAACACGGGTTGTAAAAGAGACTAATGGTCAGTTTTATCCATTTGCAAAGCTGCCATTTAACTTTCAAAGCAGAAAATAGATCAAGCGAGATTTGCAAAGTGAAAAAAATATAATGGCTGATTTTGGAATAAAATTTAACTAGGTAACTTAGGGAGTTTTAGAAGTCATTTTCAGTACTTCCTTTTCAGTACTTTTGTTTCTTTTCAGGCTGATTGGACTTCAGATGATAGTACTTTTTAAATCAGGATACTTGGGGCATTTAAGGGCAAGTAGTTAGAGGACTCTCAAAATTTCCAACTTTTTGTGTGTTCATTTGTAATCATCCAATATTAATTCTTTGCACTCCTATGATACACTAGCCACTCCTATAATTCTCTAGGCAAAAAACCACATTTTTCTCTATGTATGGCCTTTATTAGGTATACAACCTAACCAGGACTGGTTAAAAATGTTGGACACATTCTCAGAGTTATTACTTAGATGTCTTTGGAACTAAATTAACTAAATTGAACTAAACTGTTGGCTTTATAAAAGAAATGCTTCCCTATAGCACTACTCCAGAAAGATCCAGAACATTAATCCTTACTGAAGAATATACACCGCCAGTGGACTTCTTGTCCTTTATTTAAAGAATATCAAGACAAATAAGACATTAAGTCTACATGGAAATTTTACTATTTCCTTACATTCTCAGGAGAGAGGAGGATATTCACACACAACTGCTCCAAACGCTGGTAGCGCTTTTGGACTCCGTAAACCTCTTGCTTCAGCAACAAAAATAAATTGCTGATTTCTGCAACCTCTGCTGAGGAGAAGCTGTTTAGAGAAGCTCACCAAACTCTAGAGCTTATGTATGTAGGGGGACATTATTTAAACTTTCAGTCTGCCTCTTCTATTTCCCAGCAGATGGACGTAGCCAAAGGCAATGCCTGTAGTCCCATGTTAAATGCCTTCTCTGGCACGGGGGCCAACTTTCAAACTTTTTCCCCTCCAAAATAGAGCAACCATTTGAGAATGGTGCACGGCCTGTGCCAAATCCTAAATTATGCCTGGGAGTTATTTAGGAAACTTTGGGCATAAAAATACGCCAGGCTCTACCCTAACAATTAAACAGTATAAACAATCACTTGCTAGTGTCTAAGACTGTGCCCTGGCATTGTTTAATTCACTGTTATTGCTAATAGGAGTACATGCTGGTAATACAAAGTATCTCAGATGAAATAAATTCTGAGCCATGCTTAGATGCTGGATATAATTCAGAAATAGATAGGCCCTATATTGGAATAAACCAAATAATAACCGAATAAACCAAATAATAACCAAATAAACCAAATAATAACCAAATAAACCAAAAGGAGATATCTCCTGTTTAAGAACTAGAAATACCTCTTGATTAGCTATACATGTCAGTGTGTTCTCACATGGGGTAACTCCCTCTTTGTATTCTGCCCGCTATACTCCTCAACAGGGTGAACGATTAATATTCATAGATGTCCAATAAAAGTTACATTCATTTGGCTAAATATCTCAAATGGATAAGAACCCAGTTGAACCAAGGCAGCCAGAACAATCTCCCCAGTTACCCAGAGCCCCCCTGGCCCTGTTATCCCCTAACATCATCTCTGCTTTCCCCTCCCTTTCCCACATCCAGCACTTTCTCCCTGATGCCGGGTGCTATTTCTGACTGCAGCCCTGCCTGTGAACATGCAGGTGCTTTTCGGGAGCAGCGAGGAGCCAGGCTTGGCTATTTGGCATCCTTCCCACTGTGTCCTTGCCGCAGCTCTGGAGGTGCGATCCATGCTCAAGTCTGACTTCAGCCGGTGCGGTTCTTCCTTCAGATGCTGTAGCTACAGACTCGGGAGACAGCTTGTGCGAAACAGGGGGAGCTCGGCTGGGAGTTGGAGGGAAGGAGTTCATTGTTTACTGGAGGTTTTCAGGACGCGATGGGACAGGGCACTAGATAATCTTCCCTGGGCTCCCCTTCCCACGAAAGGTTGCATCAGATCATCTTTGGAGGTCCCTTCCAGCCTGCGCTGTTCTACAATTCTGTGGTTGTTGAGATGAAAAGTCAGCTTTCTGTTTTAATGGTGGCAGTTAAAGGTTTGTAAACACCGGATTCCTTACAGGGCTCAAAACCATGGACATAACAGAAGGACGCCACATTCAGATTCATTTTTTTAATCTAACTCTGAAGCTGCTGTGAAGACTTTTGAAGGAACCAATATTTGAGTAACTAGGTTTAGTGATACATGGCAAAGTTATTTAGAAAATTCTGAGAAGGAGAGCTATTGCCTTACATTATTCTACTACAGACAAGATCCTTAATTGTTCAGTACCTTAATTTTCAAAAATCAGAATAAAATACTTGTTGCATGGATGTAGCCACTAGGTGGGAGGCAAGAGCTGGAGAGGAACTGGGAGCATCAGTGCCACGGGATGCACTTGGGGAGCTCTCACCAGCTGCCACCGCCGGCTGTGACATGCCGCACTGGAGCCACACACTAATACACCTGGGACCACTTCTATAAGTGTACCCGAGCAGGTTATTCACTGAACTGGAAACTTTTTTTTTTTATGAATTGGTAGTGGTGGTGATGAATTGTTGAAGGAGCTGGCTATTTCAAAAATAACTGTGTTAATTCTCTGCCTCTAAATGGCTTTGCCGTATGAAATTCTCCACTTTCATCTGCAGCGCTGATGGGAAGGAACATCTTTCACATTATCTCATCTACATGAGGTCTATTAAAAATACAGCTGCCAAAGGCTTTTATGGGGCAGGAGTGATATTAGCCTATGTGTTAAGAGGGTGGAGTTTGAGACCTTACAATGTCACAGACTTTCTGTGTAGCTTTAGGCAATCTGCTTTTTTCCTCTGTATTTCAGTTCTTCCTCGCCTTCTCTTTTTTTTTTTTCCTATTTAAGTGCCATATAATGGGATTTCCTTTTTTCCCCAGCAGAGACTAATACTACAGAGACTGTGCTCTCTTAATAGTGTACAATACAGAAATGTCTTTGAGCAATTTATGGACACATTTTTTAATAAGAAAAAGTCTGAATTCTTCACAGCTTTTTGTGGATTCTTATATTTTATTTTAGCCAGGATAACAGAAATTTGGTCCAGCTTGTTGCCTAAAGCTATTTGTAAAAACTGACCAAAGTAAAAAGATTTAAAAAAAGTAAAACTTGAAACAAAAAGACATACTGGTCTCAGGCAAAAGGAGTGTGGGTTGGGTAACCAGTGGTCTAAGCTGGTCATGTAAGAAATTAAGAGTAACAGATGAATAAAATAGTAAGAAAAAAGGCGGTTTAACCCAAAACCCCTTGCTGATGTTTTAAATATAGTGACACAGACAGAAAGAAGTATAATTTGACACCTCTGTTACGGCAACTTCATCAAGACAGACAGAGGGAACCAGAGGATCCCTCGTAGAATCATAGGATAGTTTGGGTTGGAAGGGACCTTTAAAGGTCATCTAATCCAACCCCCCTGCAATGAGCAAGGACATCTTCAGCCCCGTCCAACCTGACCTGGAATGTTTCCAGGGATGGGGCATCTCCCACCTCTCTGGGCAACCTGGGCCAGTGCTTCACCACCTTCATGGTAAAAAATTTCTTCCGTATATTCCATCTTTGCCAGCTTTGGCAACATTTTGACATTATAACTAGAGTTTCTTTTGCCTTTTTTTTTCCCTCTTACCTTTTTTCTGTCTTTTATTCTTACCTTACCTTTTTCTATGTGTTGTTTTCTCTTCAGCCAAGAAAGCATGTTCAGTAACTCTGCTGGCGGAGGTTGCATGGGCATGGAGCTAATTGAATCATATTAACATATGTCTATTGCTGTAAAAAAGGTACAAATAAGAACACCAAAACCCGAAGCTATACACCAAGGTCCTTGTTGGAGCCTGGCTGCCTATGCTCAAGGCTGGCTTTGAGGTGGCCTCACTGGGGACCTCTGCCCCTCGGCTCAGGCTCAGGCTCAGGCTCAAGCCCAAGCCCTTGCCCTAGTTTTTGCTGGTCCAGACCTGCTGTCTTGCTTTGCTGACTTGCTGGCCCCGCTTTGCTCTTCTGGCTGGGTGCTGTGGGATGGTGCTGCGTCATGGAGGGCACTGCCCTGTCCCTCGCCATCACCCGCAGCTTCTGCCTCGCCCGCCCTCGCCCAGCACCTCCTCCCCCTGCTCCCTGGCACTGTGTTTTCCATCCTTGCTGCTTGCTTTTTCTCCTTTTGAAAATTTGTCTTGCATTGTCCTCAAGAAAACGGGACAGCAACATTAACAGCTTCGTACCATCTGAATGAAATTGTCTTTCGTTTTCTCCCTACAAAGGACTATCTAAATGACAGTCAAATGTGGAAAGTTTCCACTAACCGCCGTGTCTTTTACAAAAAGAGAAAGGCATTAATTCATGTTGTTAAAATGAAAACTTCAGCAATATTTTCACTATTTTTCCTTTAAGAAGTTTTAATAATATTTACTATGAGATGAGGCAGGCCCGAAACTCAAATCTCGATTCAGAGCTTCATATCATTTAATATAATATTAGCCTTGGGCTGAGTCTTACCTTCTGTACCCATTTGGTCCATCAAAACTACCATAAAATGGATTATTTATCAAAGAAACAAGCCTTTTTGAAGCAGTTCTCCCTGTCTGAGAAGGTACTTAACCTAGACAAACTGAAAAGATTGGTAATTAATAGACCTTGCATACCTGTTGCTGAAATTATGCTTTAAATATGAGACATGGAGGAAGTGGATTGTACTTTGGAGAAGCAGGAGCATATTCTGGCAGACCAGAAACAAACCTGGGTTTCCAAAGTTCAGTCCCCTGACATGTACAGCCTAGTCCCTTCTCCACTTCAGGTATTTTAATTGCCAGGGTGCAGTCCTTTGCTAACAGTAGGGTTAGCATCCCTGCGCTAACCACCGCAACCTGGCTGTTCACTGCTCTTCAGTATCTGCTGCTGCCCGAATTCAGACAAGTATCCCTGCATTCTCCAAAATAAATAATTGACTGGTCTGTCCCTGGAGCTCCAACCTCTAATAATGCTGTAGAGTGTGATTAACGGTATATGGAGATGTCCCAAAGGAGCTGCTGTCCTCTGCAGTACCTCTGATATCTAGGAAGTGTGAGGAGCCACCTTTGTTACATGACCCACTGTGCTGCTAATGCAGGAGCATTAACCCACGTTGAAAAACCTTCTGCGTCCTCAGTACAGAGTTTTAAAATCTTCATGGAGGACTAAATAGCATTTAAAGCCCATGTACTCTTTGACTAGACATGAAGATAGACTTTCTTCTCTCCCTCTGGTTCTTAAACTAATTTCATTATACAGTGAAGGGAGGATTTGTCCAGGATAATTTCTTATCCCAGCAATGTTTGGTCTCCTCCTCTGCTTCTGCTTCTCCTCTCCTGCATTAATAGCCTTTTATTAGCAAAATCTCACTTCTGGCTAAAATGTGACAAACTACGGCATACCTAGAACACAAATATATAAATGGACCTGGCTCATTTGGTTCTCTCCCTTTTCTTCCCTGAGAAGTGACGGCCTTTTTTCAAGGAGCCGCAGGCTGCTTCCTTGGCCTGGATTATCCTTTAAGAGCAAAAGTGTTGTGCTGAACAGGGCAACAATTCACATAGCGCTTTCATTTGTGAAATGTTATTGAACTGCTAGTAATTACAGTGCTGTAGTGCACATAGGGGAAGTTGACCCAGACTGGATGAACTGAGCAGGAATCCCATCCATACTTTCCTTAAAGCCTCCCACTGCTGTGCTACCAGAACCAGCAGCTGGTAAATGTCGGCAACTAATATTTTTATTTTCATACCATCTTCATTTGTCTGAACAGGCCAAGGTAAAAATGACTATGTCCTATGTTCACGAGTGGTTATTGCTAGTCTGGTGCTATGGAGCAAGCTATGACTGAAAAAAGGCATTGCAGACACTTTTACTGGGAGTGGTGGGGAGAACTGGATTCAGGAGATTCTGACCTCCATTTCTGTGTCCATTGGCTACACCAGAGATGGTTAACCTGTAGCTCCTGGTATGACTCACATTTCTTTACTCAGGAAGGATGTATCTTTCACAGCAAGCATCTCCTTCCTCTCTCCACCTTGCCCTTGCTCTTGTTCCACCTATGGACAAAGGAGACTCTGCAACTTCTTGGCTCCTTCAGGAACCATCTGCTTGCTGACCCCCTCTTCAATGCATCTATACCAGTGAACAAAATTCACACTAGTAATCAGAACACAGCAGAGTCTGCTTTTTCTAGGCATGAGGTAAGAAAAACTAACAGAACTATTAGAATACAGCCCATATAGTTAAAGTCCATCACCCTCCAAAATGGGATAATCACATCCAGTCTCCTTCTTGGGAATCGTCTACGTGCAAGCTGTGCCCGGGAAAGTGCAAGCTCAGCTCAGAACCATGCCAGGTTTTTTATTAGAATTTAATATAGATAATCCCAGAACAGTGAGTGTACCCACCATCCAATAAGCTTAATGGTATAGACAGAGTCCCAGTGGCTGTATAACAGGGCATGGAGCCCACCCACAAACCAGGACTGGCACACATGCACCAGGCTATCACCTTTCAAATTTTAAAGTCATGATTGCCTCTTGCTCATCAATAGCAGATTTAAAACTCTCCACAAAACTTTTCCTATTTAGAACATAAATTGGTGATGTAAATGGATGGATTTCCAAAGATATGTATTTTTTATTTCCAGACTGTCTGTAATCCTTTAATACAAAGCAACAGAGGCAGAGACTTTACGGGAAGCAGCGATGGCTTCCACCAAGAAGTAGCTCGCTCTCGCTGCAGTCCCACTTTGTGGTCTGGCCTTTGTATAACTGTTACATACTTTGTTATTTTGTTTCTGACATTAAGCTTCTCTCAGAGCCTAAGCTGAGAAAAGAAGAGGAAGGAACAATGAAAAGGCTTAGTACAAAGAAAAAAGGGTTGAAGATAATAGTGTCATTTCTTTTTATGTTACATACAGGACTGTAACTGTAAATGGGTACTGGTAGTGCATCAATCAGCGTTCCATTCTATTGTCAGAAGTCCAGAGCTAAGCATAATACTCAGCATCAAATGAATATGCTCAGTCTAAAAATACAGCACTTGGAAAAGATGGGACATGTTTATTTTGAAAATTTCTTTGTGAGGTAAAGAACAGACTGAACTTCTGCGTAGAAGAGGAGGTGTTCACTGTACTGACCAACTAAATGCCATTCAAGGTAAGTGCTCCAGAAGAAGACAACAGTTGTTACTGCATCCTTTTGTTCCACTAAATGCTTTAGTTATAGGGTTTGGGATACAGTTGTATGCAACTGACAATTCAAAAGCAAACACTGCAGAATTAGAGAAGGTCTTTAGGGAGAAATGTTTTTGTCAGAATGTAGTAAGATTTCTTTTTAATTACAGTGTAGCAGTACTTCTCTGTGAATGGAAGACACCATTTCATTGTATTAACACCAAAAGCTGAACTGACGGCTGCTTATTTGTGGCACTGACATTCTGCCTATACAATGAAAACTGCAGGAATTTTCTACTGCTCTCCTTTCCTCTTGTCCCTCCTCCACTGGGGTGGTTGACCTTGGCTGTCCACCAGGTGCCCACCAAGCTGCTCTATCACTCCCCCTCCTTCAGGAACACACTGCTCCAGCATGGGTCCCCCACAGGGTCACAAGTCCTGCCAGAAAACCTGCTCGAGCGTGGGCTCCTCTCTCCATGGGTCCACAGGTCCTGCCAGGAGCCTGCTCCAATGTAGGCTTCCCACAGGGTCACAGCCTCCTTCAGATGCATCCACCTGCTCTGGCATGGGATCCTCCATAGGCTGCAGGTGGATCTTTGCTCCACCATGGACCTCCACGGGCTGCAGGTGGACAGCCCACCTCACCATGGTCTCCACTGTGGGCTGCAGGGGAATCTCTGCTCTCGTGCGTGGAGCACCTCCTCCCACTCCTTCTTCAATGACCTTGGTGTCTGCAGAGCTGTTTCTCTCATGTATTCTCACTTCTCTCTCCCAGCTGCTCTTGCGCAGCAGTTTTTTCCCCTTCTTAACTATGTTATCCCAGAGACACTACCACTGTCACTGATGTGCTTGGCCTTGGCCAGCGGTGGGTCCGTCTTGGAGCCAGCTGGCATTGGCTCTGTCAGACATGAGGGAAGGTTCTGTTGTCTTCTCACAGAAGCCACCCCTGCAGCCTCCCTGCTACCAAAACCTTGCCACGTAAACATCCACTTTCATTCATCCTGTTCTGGATACCATTTCTTTCATACCTGGGAGGCTGTACTGGTTTTGGCTGGGATAGAGTTAATTTTGTGGAAAGGACCCACGTTGTAGCAGTTCGTGAAGAACTGCAGCCTGTGGGAAGGACCCATTTTGTAGAAGCATGTAGAAGACTGTCTCCCATGGGTGGGACCCCAGGCTGGATCAGGGGAAGAGTGAAGAGGAATGAGTGGCAGAGAGGAAGTGTTATGGACTGACGACAGCCCCCATTCCCCATTGCAGGGGAAGGAGGATGCAGGAGGAGGTGGTAGAGAAGTCAGGAGTGAGGTTGAGCCCAGGAAGAAGGGAGGGGTGGGGGGAAGGTGTTTTTTAAATTGGTTCTTATTTCTCAGTATTCTGCTCTGTTTAATCGTCAATAAATTAAATGAATTTCCCCAAGTCAAGTCTGTTTTGCCAGTGATGGCTATTGATGAGTGATCTCAGCCTTTCCTTACCTTGATCCATGAGCCTTTCATTGTATTTTCTCTCCCCTGTACAGCTGAGGAGGGGAGTGATGGAGCAGCTTTGGTGGGCACCTGGCGTCCAGCCAGGGTCAACCCACCACCGTGGGCTCAGCAGTATCTCCAACATGTAAAGCAGGGCAGGTTGAAAAAGGAGCAGAACCCAAACCCGTCCTTTTGCAGCCCCGACGGGCAGGAGTCTGCAGGCAGGGGGCAGAAATGGTGGCTGTTCTCGAGTACAACAGCTGTAGTGCAGCGGTCCAGACGGACTATTGCTTGCTCACATTTTGGATGTATTATGCAGGCAGAAACAGGCCATCAATTATTTTCTGAATTACTCACATTGGGTCTGGCTATAAAGACAGGGCATGTGATTGATTTTTACCCTGTTTAATAGGATGGCATCCGTGGATGGAAGGACAGCTTCTAAATGCTTCCTGAATATGAGTGGCTGACATGAATTTCTAAGATAAATGCCAAATGGTACACTTTTTAGTTTCCATAGAACATTAAATAAAGCTAAGAGCGGATGAAAAAGAGCTGGATTACCATGTTCACTGAACAAATCAGTACCACTGCAGGTACTAGTACATACAGAGCAATCGCAAATTTCAGAATAATAAACTGATCCTGGGAAAATCCTACAGACGTACTTACTCCAGTGCTCAGTTGTCTGATGATCATAGATTTCCTCCCACCTAGTACTTTCTGTCTTCTTCCAGGAAGTGCCATTTTTTTGTTGTTTTATTGGATTTAGTTCTTCCTCAGAATTAAATGGAAATGAGCTATGCAGCTATTTTTTAATTCCTGCAGTTAACATTTCCTGCAGCTTTAAAAATATTTTCAGTATCACCTTTTAATCACTAACTGGCTATGGTTTTACAGTGTCCTACAACTCTTTTACTCCAGGAAGCTCAATAAGGCAGATAATCCTCCTCCCCTTCACACTGCTCTTTGAACACGACTTCACAGGAACACAAGGGCCGTGAAAGCCTTGCAGCTGGTGGAGGGCAAACACCCCCAAGATGCATGAAAGGAATCCCCGCAGTGCCTGCTGCGATGTGGATTTTCAGTTGCTCTGAGCTGTAGTTCTCTGGAGGTTTTGTTAAATTAGAGCAGACTCTGGGAGTAATGCTTTATGCCATAGGCTGCACTAGCTCCCAAAGCTGACGTGAATCATAGGAGTGGGAGGGTGGCTGACGACCACCTTAGGGTTCTGCTGGTGGGCCACATATTTCTGTAATATCGCAGCCAGGGGCATCAAAAGAGACTTGGGTGTATGTACTATATCTAGCTGTGAAAACTATGAATGGTAGAACTTCCTTTTAAAAAGGGAGGGATTTGTCTTACACCACCACAATTCTTTTCCCTTCTTCTGTTATCTATTTTCAGTTCTACTAAATGCCCTGGAAACATTGCATGAGGACACATGGGCTGCTGAAGGTGCAAAGCCTGCTGGAATAGAGGAATGGAGGAAACGAGACTTCGTGCGTTCTTGTCCACAATGCTTTTTGGGACATGACTTGAAGAGGTCTGTCTCCTGCCTGTGCCTGGACATAGTCTTGAAGAAATCTGGTTAGAGGTCCAGAACTGGGCCACAAAGTAAGACCTCCCTGGTCCTCTTTTATTACTGAATATTCTAGTAGAAGATACAACTGACAGTAAGCTGGAGGCAACTGTCAAGACCCGAAGTGTCTCTGGCCACATGCAGAACTTTAGATACCTAAGTCGTTTCACAAGCATAAAGGTAGGTCCATGCAGATGCTTATAGTAAATGGAGTGTTGCATTTCTAGGACACCCTCAGAATTCAAGTACCGTTTTTCAGATAGTGACTCTGGTGAAGTTAGCAAGAAAATGTAGAAAAGCATTGTAAATCAGAGACGTTGCCCAAAATTATCATATGATCTCCTTCAGTGCAACCTAGTAAGTTTGTCATGCGCTGCATCTGTTTTTATTTAAATATTTAAGACAAATAATAAAAGAGCTGACAAAGATTCACAAGTATCTGAACATTTGTGATATTTTCCCAAGTGACCCACTTACTGAAGGGATGCTGTGCTTCGACTTTGAACTGCACTGAAAAGAAGTAGACACTGGTGGCCCATCAAATTAAACAACAACAGTGAACCTTTATATTGGCAATGCTTGACTGATAAGTCCCAGTATATACAGATCCATATGCAAATATAGATCTTTTATTTTCGTTAAGTGACAAAAAAATATTTCCCTTTAGCCACATGATAATGATTCATGCTGGGAAAAATCCTGTTGGCTTTCTCAAATGTTTCTGATATCTGAACTGTGCTGATAATTTCTATTTGAAGTATGAGCCACCAACAGCACTTTTGACAGCTGCAGCATCTTCTGTAATCATATTTATTCTTCATCAAAGCTTAAAGAAAGTCAACACACACCAGGCTTTTAACATTTAGTTACTCAACAGCTATGTTTTACAGATTCCAGTGTGGATCATCTAACATTTCTGTGTTCATCACAGCTGTAGCAATCAAACTTGTGAACAGCAGTTTTGGCATTTGAAGCATAGCTGTTGAACACAATGGTCCTTTTATGAGCTGTTCTTGATCAGTGTAATAGATGACATGACCATCATCTGCAGCCACACACCTCATGAACAACCCCAGGCACCAATATATGCTGGCGGCCACCCAGCTGGAAAGCAGCTTCCCAGAAAAGGACCTGGGGGCCCTGGTGGACACCAAGTTGAACATGAGCCAGCAATACGCCCTTGCTGCAAAGAAGGCCAATGGTACCCTGGGCTGCATTAGGCAAAGTATTGGCACCATGTCAAGGGAGGTGATCAGTCCTTTCCCTCTGCTCAGCACTGGTGTGGCCACACCTGGAGTACTGTGTTCAGTTCTGGGCTCCTCAGTACAAGAGAGACATGGACATACTGGAGACAGTCCAGCGAAGGGCCACAAGGAGGACGAAGGGACTGGAGCATCTCTTCTACGAGAAAAGGCTGAAAGAGCTGTATCTATTCAGCCTGCAGAAGAGAAGGCTTGGGGGGATCTCATCAGTATCTATCAATACTGGAATGAAGGGTGCAAAGAGGACAGAGCCAGGCTCTTTTCAGCGGTGTTCAGTGCCAGGACCAGAGGTGCTCAGCACAACCTGAAACACAGGGGATTCCCTCTGAACACCAGGAAATTCTTTATTCCTGTGAGGGTGACTGAACACTGGCACAGGCTGTCCAGAGAGGTTGTGGAGTCTCCCTCAATGGAGATATTCAAAAGCTGTCTGGACAGGTCCATGTGGCCCTGCTTGAGAAGGAATGTTGGACCAGATGACCTCTAGAGTCCCTTCCAACCTCTACCATTCTGTGATTCTATGAAATGGAATGGAAAAATCAACCTCTGGACCTCCTTCCAAAAGACTTGTCATGGCAAAGAAAGGCAGGCTGTTCCATGTATAGCATGAAACTTCATAGCAAAAAGGTGTTACAAAACAGTCCCTGATCAATATACATCAAACTAACTCCTTCTAAAAACTTAAGTCTCCTAGTCTATCAACTACTTTTTAAAGATGCTGACCATTAAGATGCTGAGCTTTTAACGACAGTGTAGGTTGTTCCGTGCTCGGTATTTGTACCAAGAAAAAGCAAAAATAGGAATCCTTCAAAATGGGCCATTACAAAACAGAACATGTTACCAGAACATTACAAAACCAGAACACTGGTTCCTGGAATTCCATAAGGAATTTATGTAGAGTAAAGCTCATGCTTGTGACCAAGAAATTGGAAAGAAGTAAGGAGATATATACATGTTTTCATGTCAGTGATGAAATGACAGGAGCTATGGCTTTTTGATATACAATATGCTATCCAGGATCTAATGAAATGCAGATGCTGTACTCATATTCAAGGTGATTTCAAAATGTGCTCTTAGATATAAACCAGCAATATAAACCTTGGAGGACCACCAATCATTTGCCAATCAGACAGGATTATAGTCTACAGACAGACAGATGGCAGCATAATTAAGGTCTACCAATGGGTCATTAAAACATCATGTAAAGCAATCACCTTGTAACTTAGTACCTGAGTAAAAGTTAAAATACAAACTGTTACAAAAGGCAGAAGTAAAAACCAGTCAGATGTAGGCAGAAGGGATTTTAGTGTCCTTGTATGTCTGCAGTTCTGGTGTCCTCATATGCAAATGAACATAGGAGATCTAGAAAACACAGAGGAAGGGGACAGGAATGGTCAAAATCATGGAATGACTTCTCTATGAGGAGAGATTAAGCAGACTAAGACTCTTCAACCTGGAAAAGAGAGAGGAGAGAGAGTACAACAGTGATCTGTAAAACCAAGAATGACTTGGAGAAGGTAAATGCAATAACTATTTTTACATTACAAAACTAGGGATTATCAGATGAATATCAGGCAGCAGGCTCAAAAGGCACACTTTTTTGCACAATACATAATTAAAGTATGGGACTCACTGCCACCACGTGGTCTGGAAGCCAAATATAAAGGATGGTAAAAAAAGATTCCATGAGGAAATGGGAAAAATGTCAAGACTTGAGCAGTCCCAAAACTAAAGCTAGCTGACATCTGTCTGGAGGGATTGTATATCAAAACAGTATTTCTGTACATTTACTCTGTTCTTGTATTTTTTTCCCTAAAAAAGTGTGGAAATTTAGCCAGAGATTAAACTCAGGTTTAGATAGACATAGCAGAGCAGGAGTTCTAATGAGGAACATTTAGTAGACAGAAAAAAGTTCTGAAAATGGCCTTTAAAGATTTCTGGGTTAGCTTTTAATAAAAAATTAAAAATATAAGAAGCTGGGTATTGTACTCCATCTGGCCTTGTTCTGAACCAACAAAACCAACAGAAATTGCGTCCATGATTTCTAAGAGGCAAGCTGTATATGCTATTCAGAATATGATGCCTAGGGTAAATAAGCATTTGGTGACTGCAATTATCACATCATGAATTAATTTTGCATTGATGGATGGATGACTAGAATTTAACCAGATGTTTGCATTACAGCAAATACTTCTATTCTTAGCAGTGAGGAATAAAATGTGTATTACAAAATCATGAATATCCATCACATTATAGTATCTCCTGTGTTTTCTGAATATTCATTGGTCACCACTGGTTACTCAGATACTTGATATAATTTTTGGACCATATTAGAAAAATCTCTCTAAACACATAAGAAACCTCTTCCGTGAAGAAGGAACTTTGATGCAAATAGTGGCAAGTAGTAGAAACAAATTGTTTTCCATTGGGTAGGATGTGAAATAAAGATGTATTGTGTCCTGAAAGTCTTTCTGACATCTATGCGGGATTTACTGTGAGCCAAGTCCTGAGATGCAATGACAAAGTAGAATGAATGAACACTGTTAACTGAATACAAATTTTGAATATACATTAATGATCTGATATGCTTTTCTGAACTAACTTTGTCACTGTTAGAAACAATGGAGAATACCGAATATCCATGAATATAAAGAAAATAGACATAGACTGTGTAAAGGCTTCACAGAAACATTGTAATTAGTGAGTCAGTTCCTGAAATTGATAACCTGCTGGCAGAGATTGCCTACTGAGAACCCTTTTCCAAAATAAATTTGAGGAAGCCAAGTAATAGCTCACTTACATGGCTCATTTTTTAATAAAAGTTTGGAGAATCATGGCACCTAGTAAGAGACATAAATTTGACAATTGAAAATTACTGTCTTCCCCATTAGAATTTATTCATTGTAAATAAATGCACTAATGATGTGTGTCTGAAGATGACTGGAGCTTCTGAGAGACTTCAGAAGATTCTTGCATTTCTCCCGTAGAGAAAAAAAGACAAATTATTTTATCATACATTCTCATTTCAAAAAAGATCTTCTGGTTTAGGAAACCAAGAGATGGAAACTTTATAACTTAAGTTGAATCAGCCATAGATATAGGCAGAACTTTGAAAGTTTTGATGAAAAAATAATGGCAGCTTATTCTGGGAGCAACTAGCATGAAAGATGTGTTAAAGGGTGGGTGCTAGGTTAGTGGAAGATCAGTCTCCAAGTGTTTAAAACTCACAATAGACTAAGGTTGCTGGTAGAAGGTTCTATTGAAGGGTGATGCTTTTAGGTTAGATAGTATAACTTCAGTTGAAAATCCTTCGGAGCATTACATCTTTCTTTAAGATAAGACAACATCCCTTCTTCTCCCCTTCCCCCCCAAACAGCCCTACGTTAGGGTCTTCAAACCATGAAAATACAAGTTCATGGACTTACAGTTGCTTTTATTGTACAAGTCTAAAATGCTTAATTTCAGAGGAAAGGTTTAGAGTAAGGAATCTAAATATCACAAAAGGGTGACCTGGATCTCTGATTATAGCTTTCATTACAGAGTATGGTTGAAATTTATTTTAGCACCTTGATACATTTGATTTCCAAAGAAAAAAAAAAGTAATTACAGGAAATACCGCTTTGTTTTAATATGGATAAAATAATTTCCTTATAAGCAGGAGATTTCTAAATCCATGGTGCTTTGCATTGTTTCACTATCTGCATTTCCCTGACATTTATTTTGCTTATTGGTGAAGCTGTTAAGAAACAGTATTCTTATCTACAAGAGTGCACAGAGAAGACTTAGTGTTCCTGTGGAATCCACAAAAGGTGGAACATCAGTTTCACGAAGTGAGTAATTTGATATGAAACTATTAGTTACAGGTAACACTTCATATTAGCTACTCTTCCCTTGTTCCAACTGCTGATCCATCATTAATTATGATTCTCACAAATATCCTTTTTGAATCATTTCTTGTTTCACATAGGGAAAAAAGATTTGACTTTCAGGAGGCCAGATGGCAAATCACCGACAAGCCGTCAAGCTCTGCTGATCCCTTGACTCCCACCCTTGTTTTCAGGCTTTGCTTATTAATTACGGCTCTATACTTGCAGTGCCCAGTCCAAAGCAGGGCTCCCCAGCTTTGCAGAGGGCGGCAAATGTTGGCAGGGCTTTTGGGGCCCTCAGACTTGGCGCTGCAGCAGACCCACGGAGCAATGCTAATTCCCATGAGGCAGCCCATGCCCATGGAAGAGTGGCTGGTCCTAAAAGACTCTGAAGGAACCTCCCCCCCCCAAAAAAAAAAAAAAAGGATACAAGTTAATTTTCCAGCACTGGAAAGCAAACACAGCTTACCCAGTGTTTCATAACTGTATAAGCTGTTGCACATGGTGAGGGACCAGCTGTGTGCTTTGCCTCAGACCCTGCCACTCTCTCCCAGGGTTGATCATGAGGGGAGGCCGGAGCTCCCCATTCACATTGCAGGGAAGCTGGTCATGGCCACAGCCGTGCAGCCACGTAGAGGTGCCCAGGAGGCTGAGGGAAGAACCTCTGTGGAGAGCGAGGCCTGAGGGGGCACCTCCAGCAATGGAGACCCATCATGAGGCCCAGCACACACAGAGGCAGGCCCTGCTCACGTATAGAGGCTCATGCATTTTAACGGGCTGATGCTTAACAGGGTGACTGCCGTGCCAGGGCACTGAGGAACATAAATCAAGAGGTGTCCAGGAGTTGGGCACGGCCGCCCGCTGCAGGCCCCGCCTGGAGGGCTGACACCCGCCCGGGCCCACGCAGGTCTTGTCCTTCCGGCGGGTGTCGATGGTTCGCTCCCGCCGGGCGGGGCGCATGCGCAGAGCCTCGCCGCGCCGGCCGGCTCCACATCGGCGGAAGGGCGAGCGGAGAGCCGCCGGGGAGATGGACGGCGGCAGGGAGGAGCTGGGTGAGGCGTGTCGGTGCGGCCGGAGCAGCCGCGGGGCAGCGGGATGGCGGCTCGCCGCGGGGCGGAGAGCGGGGCAGGGGGGCGGCGTGAGTGTGAGGAGAGGCCGGCCGGCTTCCATCCCCCTCCCCTCGGGGCGGAATGGTTCGGCCCGGGGGGGATGCGCTGCAGCGCTCGGCGCAGCGGGGCGGGCGGGATGAACCATCCCACCCAGGCGAGGGGTGGGCTCTCCCTTGCCGCCCCCTCCGTGGCAGGCGACGGCCCGGGCCTCCTCAGCGCACCGGGACGGGGAGGCGGGTGGCGGGGGCTGAGCGCCCCGGAGCCGGCCCGGCGGCACCTGGGGACGGGAGGGGCTGAAGGAAGCGGGACCGGGGCCGCGGGGCCTCTGCTGCCGCCGGGGTCTCCTCAAAGGTGGAGACCTGGCCCGGGGCTCCCCACGGCGAGGTCGGCGGGCCGGGGGCAGGGCCGCCC